>JAXCGZ010001910.1:232500-240897 GCA_037179515.1 Halocaridina rubra
CTATGAAATATCACTCTCTTTTTTTTTTTCTATAGCCGGTGTCCACAGAAAAAAAAAATAATATCAATGTCTCATTCAAAGCTATATGTGAAACCATTCATTTACTAATTATGTCAAGGCTTATATATATATATATATATATATATATATATATATATATATATATATATATATATATATATATATATATATATATATATATATATATATGCAGCTCGAGGGTTCGCGCCCCGTCACGGACTGAGGATAGTAATGGCATACACTCAGGGCAACGATTACATCTGCCAAAACAAGTCCTTCGTAAGAAGGCAACCATCCTAGCCCTTAGTAGAAAAGGGAGTTCATGACGTAAAACCGAATCCACACACACACACACATATATATATATATATATATATATATATATATATATATATATATATATATATATATATATATATATATATATATATATATATATATATATATATATATATATATATATTACCTTGGAAAGCACAGCTTGACTAGGTAAAAAGCCATATATTATGTATGCTAAATTTTAAATGAATTGGTTCATGACACAAACTACGGATTTTGTGGTAGCAGATTAAATAACGCAAGTTAACCCGGTACCAGCTCGAGGAGCAAATCATGGCACAACCACTCACTTCAACGTCTACTTCCGCACTGGGAAGAAGTGACAGGCCACAGGCCGCCTGAGCTTCGACTTGGTCCTGCGATCGTCGAAGCGGTAAAATCGTTGAAGGTTTCGTGCCATGTAAAGGCTTACCCTGTTTTAACCTTTTACCTTTTACTCCAGATATAGCCAATGAGAGACTCTAAACTCATTCAACAAGGAAAAAAAAAGGAAAAATACGTCATTTCTCTTTCCACCTATACAAAAATTCAAGTCTCTTCCCTTCTTGTACTTTTGGCTTTTTAAAAACGTACCAGTTAAAAAACAGAATACATACAATCGAATACATGTCTGACTTCCTGAGATACGAAAAAGTGAACCTTCTGGAATGTTACTCTACATCCGAAAACCAAACTATTTTTTTTTTTAACGAAAATTCTCTCTCTCTCTCTCTCTTGGACGTTTTTAAGGAGATAATTTTAAAAAACAAACCAGTTTTTATATATGGCGATTTTAATGATGATCAACTAAAAAGAGAAAATAAAATGAGTAGACTTATTAAGAATTTAAATCTAGAATAGATTATAAATAAACCAAATAGAATCACTCCCACTTCAGTTTCCCAAATCGATCTAGTAATAACAAACTCCAAACATATGATAACTAAGTGTGACGTAATGCCAAGCCCTATAGCAGACTACGAGGAAATTGTAACGTCCCTAAATATTCGCAAACCAAAGAGACAACCAATCTTTAAAACATTCAGATGCTTAAGAAATTATTCACAAGAATTACTTTGTAGTTTACTTATGAATGAAGTACATAAATTAAATGAAATTCTATATACCGATAATATTAATACACAAGTAAATATTTTAACCAGTGTCTTATCATCATGTATAGATCGATGTGCACCACTCGTGACAAGAGAAATATTTCGTCCCCCCGCTCCTTGGATAACAGATGACATAAAAAACATTATGAAAGAAAGAGACAAACTACAAAATGAAGTAAAACTACAAAGAGATAATATCCCTTTAAGAGAAAAGTTTACAGAGCATAAGAAACAAGTAAAATCATTATTAAGTAACAGTAAGAAACAGTATTACAAAAATGAATTTCAAAACGCTAAAGGCAATATCTCTGATACATGGAAAATTGCTAAAACCATGCTTTCCAATAACTGTAATAAAAGTAGTAACATATCAATTATACCCGATGAGGTAGATGTAAGTGCTAAAGCAGAAGAGTTCAATAATTTTTTCGCTGAAGTGGGGAAAAAAACCTTTGAAAAAACAAAAAAAGAAATAATAAATGAAATCAATAATAGTAATGGTGGTAATAATAATGATGATGGTAGTAGTAATAATAATAGAAATGTTGATAATGGTGTAAATAATAATGATGGTGGTAGTAATGGTAATGATAATAGTGATGATGGTAGTAATAATAATAATAATGTTAATCTTCAAGAACATAGTGCATTCAATAGAAGTAATGATGTCTTTAACCCTACTACAGTAGATTGTAATACAGTAATCTTAGTAATAAAAAATCTGAAAGACTCTAATGCATGTGGATCAGATGGAATTTGTTTTCGTTTTATTAGAGATTCATTATTTGTAATAGCTTATTATCTGACGGTAATAATCAATACTTCCATAGTTACCAATAACTACCCAGATTTATGGAAAAATCCCCATGTAATTCCTGGTTTTAAAAATGGAAATCCTGACGACGTCTCTAACTATAGACCAATCTCTTTACTACCAATTTTATCAAAGATACTTGAAAAGATTGTTGCAAATCAGTTAAGTGAGTTTCTTGAAAAAAATAAACTTATTGCAAAAAGTCAACACGGTTTCAGGCCAAAATTATCAACTGAAACTGCCTTATTGAAAATATCAGATGAAATATACAAAAATATAGATAATAAGAAAATATCATTGCTACTACTACTCGATCTTTCTAAAGCTTTTGATAGTGTACACCATACCATTCTATTAGAAAAATGCAAAAAAATGAACATTGACCCAAGCTGGTTCGAGAACTATTTAAAAAACCGCTACCAGTCAGTCAGAATAAAAGATGTAGTCTCAAGTCGCAAGAAGGTATTGTTTGGGGTCCCTCAGGGATCGATCCTAGGACCTATACTTTTTCTAATATATGTAAACGATCTAGTAAAATATTTACCTAACTGTTATGTCATTCAATATGCTGACGATACTCAAATCTTAATTGAAGGAGAAATTAATGATTTAGAAAATATTATTCGTAGAGCAGAAGAAATTTTGTATATGGCTAAACGTTACTTTCTAAAAAATGGTCTGTTACTTAATGAAACTAAAACCCAATCTATTCTTATCGGATCCAGACAATTATTATCAGAAGTTGATGACAATCTTCATATAAATTTTAACGGTAATATCATTAAGCCAATGAACTCGGTAAAGAACCTAGGTGTCTATTTTGACCGTTACATGAATTTTGAAATGCATATAGATGAAATTTATAAAAAAGTAATGGGTACTCTATATCTAAATAGGGTAAAAGACGCATTTGAAACATCAACTCGTATAATAATTGTCCAGTCCTTAGCTATGAGTTTAATTAATTACTGTCTCAAAGTTTGGGGATGTACAAATAAGACTCAATTACAAAGAATACAAAAGTTACAAAACTTTGCAGCACGAGTGGCTGTTGGCAATGTAAGAAAATACGAGCACATCTCTCCTGTTTTAAAAGATCTAGAATGGATAAAGATTAGAGATAAATATGTTTTTGATATATGTACCTTTGTTTTTAATATACTAAGAAACTATTCCTGATTGCTTGTATAATTTTTCTACAGTAAGCTCAGTTACCGGGTTAACTACCCGTCAAGGGGAAGATTTATTAGTACGAAGGTCTAAAACTGATATTGGCTCAAGAGATATAAACATTCGTGGACCTCATTTATATAATCAGCTTCCCAGAGAACTAAAAAATGCTGGTTCAGTGTATACTTTTAAATATAATCTTAAGAAGTTACTCTTAAAGGAAGATTTTACTTGTAAATTTTAATAGTACACCCATATTTGAATACCCAATGTATGTTGGAAATAGTCTTATTATTATTATTATTATTATTATTACTCTCTCTCTCTCTCTCTCTCTCTCTCTCTCTCTCTCTCTCTCTCTCTCTCTCTCTCTCTCTCTCTCTCTCTCTCTCTCTCTCTCTCTCTCTCTCTATATTATATATATATATATATATATATATATATATATATATATATATATATAGGGTGGTACATAACCTCTTTCTAGGGGGATATTACAACAACGCATAGGTATACAGGATATATATATATATATATATATATATATATATATATATATATAATATATATATATATATATATATATATATATATATATATATATATATATATATATATACTATATATATATATATATATATATATATATATATATATATAATATATATATATATATATATATATATATATATATATATATATATATATAGACGTAGACGTAGACGTAGACATATATATATATATATATATATATATATATATATATATATATATATATATATATATATATATATATATTTATATATATATATATATATATATATATATATATATATATATATATATATATATATATATATATATATATATATATATAGGGTGGTACATAACCTCTTGCTAAGGGGATATTACAACAACGTGTATGAGTACAGGGAAATTAATTACATCGAAGAAATGCTGAATAACAAGCATCTATCAGGCCCTCAGTATTTATCGTAGAAGCATCGCATATCTCTTAAAGCTTTGCAATCTTGAGAGGTTAGAGGTATGATCGGAGCTGCAACTGGAAGTGATCAGTGTAAAACTCAAGATCCTCCAACACATACTGCAGAAAGCTCTCAAGCTTCTTTTTTGATACCGACCAATGTCATGTTCTTGAACCATGTTATACTCGACTCTGTCTTCTAGGGGAACTCCAATAAGTTCGGCGAGATTAACGTATGGTGAATATCCAGGGCATTCAATTCCATAAAATACAAATCCCATATTTCCTCATCTTATTTTGCATCTTATTTGAACGAAAGAATGGAGAACTTTTTTTGGGAAAACACTTTTTTTTTCGGATCCAACTCGCTTCCTGACTCCTGCATACTCGATATTACCTTTTCCTCCAAATCTTTTATAGAAAATAAACTCTTGCTCAACTCCGTCTCTCTTCCTTCATTTCCCACAAAAGGAGGTTTACAGTGAAACAAACAAAAAATCTGACGAAATTTGGAGAATCCGACATAATTTTTGGTATCGTTCGGTGCCCTCGACCTTTTCCGCACAGAATGCCCAGATCACGTTATATAAAAAAAAAAATTCAGGATGCTGAACGTTCCAGAAGAATTTGTAACTGGGGCAGAGGTGAGGTAAGTCTACCCTTACCCCTCTACGGCGGATTTCATGATATTCAGAACTGCGTGGAAGCCCTTTACCCTCCTCCCAAAGCAGTATCGACGAATCAACTACCAATTCAGTTTTCCATCGGCGTTCATTGACCTTTTTGCGCAAGACTTACATTATTTCTTCGTCACTTCCCACACGATTCTGCAATGATGTTTTCAGATTTTTTTTTTTTTTTTTTTTAAGCCAAAGGTCGTGTGGACATGGTCCTATCCATTCTTCCAATTGTCAGTAATCAAAAGTTCACCTCAGATCAATTTGTTGGTAATCCACTTCTGAGTAAAGGGGGGTTTACACTGTCAAACGGTTCGTCGAACGCGGTTCGACAGACAAGTGTTTGAAGTGATGTTCGAACGTGTGAACGGGGTATTTGGTTGTCGAACACGGAACGTACGTTCGACAACCAAATACCCCGTTCACACGTTCGAACATCACTTCAAACACTTGTCTGTCGAACCGCGTTCGACTAACCGTTTGACCGTGTAAACCCCCCTTAAAGAAGCAGCTCTAGCTTCCAAGGCCTCATGGTAGACATTTGCCTGGATTTGGCCAACAACAAGAACAACTTCGCTCTCTCCAACTATGAAAGCTATAGGGGCAACGCAATTCGCAAACTCCATTTGGAATTTAATGAAGAACAAACTTAGAAAATAACAAAAATGTACAATACACAGCTTTCTTCCTAGCTCCCTAGCAAAGCGTTATATATCATTTTGTATTTACCAGACTGTTATTTTTACCTAACTGCAGTTAGGGGAAAAAGAGACTTTTGCTCGTAATTCCCCATATTCTTGTCGTTTGAATTTTTTTCCTCACTGACGCTTAGTATTCTGTCCTTAAAATTATGAATACATTTTGCATTTACTGTTGCCTCATTTAAAAAAATCCAGTTATCAACTAGTCTTAAATAAATAAATAAATAAATAAATAAATAAATAAATAAACACTCCCAGGTAGCCTCATCGTCTGTCTGTGGGATCAATCCGACAACTGATCCTGGAGAATGTGTAGCTGGGGAATTAAGGCTAGATGCCATATTAGTATGATCTTGATCACGGATGGACCAACTCCGTATTCGAGCCCGCTAGCCACTACAAAATCGTGGGCTCTCAACTATTCTTACGTTAATATTAGTACTTCATCAATGATAATAATGATAATAATAATAATAATAATAATAATAATAATAATAATAATAATAATAATAATAATAATAATAGTAACAACAACAACAACAACTACTACAACTACTAATACTACTACTACCACTATTATTATTATTATTATTATTATTATTATTATTATTATTATTATTATTATTATTATTAATATTATTATTATTATCATTATCATTATTACTACTATAATTACAACTACTACTACTACTTATAGTACTCACCTCGTTCCTTTTTCGGTCAAACGAAGAAATAGCAATAAATTTAGACGTACCTGAAATAAAAATAAAATATAAATAAATATATAAATAAGCAACAAATAAAAACTATTAAAAAATGCACCATGTATTCATGACCTGCAGCCCTGCACCTTTAAAAAAGTTACTGTTATAATCCTGAATTAATAATGGAGCTAATTGGAGTCCCTATCAGAGACGTTACTCCAATTAACCCCAGTAAGTGACCTTTCATGAAGAAAATTAGCATTCCAGTTCCTGACCATAAAACTGCCAAGAGTTATTAGAAGGTAATTTGTGCTGGTTCCATGTTTTAGTGCCCTAGAAGAGGATTCATTAAATAGGCTGTGAAAGTAATTAAGAAAACCCTATTTAATACACACACGCTCACACACTCAGATACGCATACAATACTTCAAAATGAAAAGTAATAAGAATAAGCAAAGGTGCAAGAAGGCTCAAGTTAGATACGCAGTAGCAGGCGCTGAACATCAAGAGACAAAGTACGGAAAAGATCTAGGAGTAAACATATTGGGAGATTTGTCTCCTTCAGAAAATGTCCGTGGTATAAAAAATGTTGCATATGCTTTCTCTGCAAACGTAAGGGTGGCCTTCAGGCTCATGGACATGCATAAATTTTGAAATATTTATGTGATTTATAAGATGCCAAAGCTAGAAAATGCAGAAAACCTTCGGAATTCGCACTTGAATTCCAACATATTTATATAAATAGGTTGGAAAAAGTTTAGAGTAATGCTACGAAGCTGGCAACAGACATAACCAATCTCAGTTATGAGGAGAGGTTGATGGAGTTAGACTTACCATCACTTGAAGCTAGGGGGTGATAAGGTAACGGTATTTAAATTCTTTCAAGCTCTGACAGAGTAGACAGGGAGCGACGTATAGATATGGGGGGGGGTTCTAGAACGAGAAATCAGGGATTGAATCTTCATAAGCAAACTTCTTTACAGGATGTAAGGCAGCACTCTATTAGAGTACAAATAGTTGATGACTGAAATTCTCTAAGCGAGAATACAGAAAATGCTAACTGCATTCGCAGTCTTAAGGACAATTATTATGAATGTCACTGGATTAAAAAAAATGAAACCGATCAAGAGAGAGGGAGTTATAATTATAGAACTCTCTCCCGTTACCACGATTAGGTCATATTTGAAAACGCAATGTATAAACTGGAGAAGTTCAATGACACGCTACGTTGCCGGTAACGGAGATACCTGATATCATCTCAGCTATGATGAAAGGCTGCAAGAGTTAGGCTTACCATCAATGGATGCTAGACGGAAAAGGTGGAATATGGTGACGGTTTTTAAATTCCTTCATGGTTTTGACAGCGTAGAAATGGAGCAAAATTCTGATATGAGTGACTCTTAAACGAGAGGTCATTATTAGAGGCTTTGTAAGAAAACTTGTTTACTGGATGTAAGGAAGTCCCTCTTTTTTTTTTTTTTTTTAAGAATAGTTGAGATTAGGACTTTGCTAAGCGAGTAAATTGTGAATGCTAACTGCAGTCATAGTTTTATGGACAATATGATAAGTGTCACCGAGTAGAAAAGATGAAACCAAACAGATAGGGAGTGATTCTCTCTCTCTCTCTCTCTCTCTCTCTCTCTCTCTCTCTCTCTCTCTCTCTCTCTCTCTCTCTCTCTCTCCTCTCTCTCTCTCTCTCTCTCTCTCTCTCTCTCTCTCTCTCTCTCTCTCTCTCTCTTATATAAATTACGTAGAAAAAGTTTCATTACTAATAACCACTGTCCATTCAAACACCAAATGAGTATAAATATAAATTCCATTTAATTATTAAAAGCTAATGTCCCCAGAATTGGACTGAGCTTGGAACACATTGGATATATCTCATGATTCCA
>JAXCGZ010001911.1:0-185000 GCA_037179515.1 Halocaridina rubra
CCCCACACGGTCTGAGGTTAGCAAAGGCATGCACTCAGGGTAACGATTACATCTGCCACAACAAGTCCTCAGCAAGAAGGTAACCCTCCTAGCCCTTGGTAGAAAAGGAAGTCCGTGACATAAAACTGGAATTCCTTTCAAACATGTCTTGGGACTTCATACTCTGCTGCTGTGTTCTTAAGATTAGGTTCCTTTCCCTCCAACCATAACCAAGTAACCACCCAACGACGTCCATCAAACACTGATCTGAAGTACTTTTCGTCTTCCGCTATGACTGACTCTTCTTCCCTACACACAGACATACCCACCAAAGACTCAGTTCCATTTCCAACTGATATCTTCTGGGTCAACTCTATAGTTAGTCCCCCAAGTAAATCAATGCCATTCATCCCCGGGACAAATCTAATATTCAGCGGACAATGATCAACGACTATAGCCTTCACTCTTGCCTCATTTCCTCCATGACCTATGTTGATAAACCCCTCTCCTCTGCAGGTAACCTTGTGGCACTAATCCCAATTAGGCCAACATCTTGCCTACTCCAATCTCGACACATCCTCTCCTCAACTATACATCTAGTGCATCCACTGTCCACTGTCCACAAGCGCACTTACCCGACTTCTGCTTAGTTATCTCAATCACAGGCAGTGCCATTTTCAATTCTTAGAGGAAGAAACTGGTGCTAATGGCTTTTCCTCATTGGATTTTAAATCAAATTCTTTTTCTATGTGACCAGGTTTAATTGCATCTATAACACACATGAGGCTCAATAACTGTGGTAGATTCACTTTCTAACTCTGCATGCGAAGTCAACGGGCAATCACGTGCAAAGTGGTTTGGTTTTCCACAATTAGAACATAGTCGCGCTTTTACCTTACGCTGAAAATCAGATGTGATGATTCGTTCCCTTTATCATGGTCTCCACCTCTACCAAAAAATTCAATGTCAGTATTAGAGTTCTCAGTCAAAAGTATTCTTGCCCTTTCTACATCTGACTCAAGCCCATACTCTCAAAATGCACTCCTGCCCTAAGTGCCTGTTTCACACAATCAGGTAATCCAGCAATAAAGGCGCACAACAATAGCTTCTCGTTACTGCAGTCAAAGAGCGAACTCAAATATGTTAAGTCGGCTAAATACACATCTACACTCTCTCCCACCTTTAGGTGCTTAGTGAACTTTTCATAAGCTGTAAATGAATCTGATCCAAATGCAGATATCAGTGCCTCTTTTACTGCTCCTGCATCTTTCTTGGCATCATCACCTAACTGCTGATACACTGAAAAATTGCCTCCAGTCAGCTGCAATGGGATAACTACTGACAAATCACTAATTTTTCTAATCCTACACACTAGCTCAACTTTATCTAACCACTCGACGACGTCTTTACTGCCATCATACTCCTCAATTAACCTCAAATCTGTAGACTCCATTATTAGCCTATTCCCTACTAACCTATTCTCTTTTACACATGGCTTAAGCCTAGATAGCTTATGGACGGAAATAGCTCATATAAAAAACAAAACTCACACAGAAAGTTTGTCCTCACCTCTCAGATCCACAGGCTACTCGTCGATACTGGTGGGCCTAAGCTAAACAACCTCAGACATCAATAATCAGCAGGCCGAAACTTTTTGTTAGTTTAATAGACCAGCCTACAGCGCAGCCAAATATCTATCTTTCCCAGTCCTAATAATGCCCAACTTCTCCCCTAACACAGGGAACAAATCCACACCTACTTCCTAATTATAAACAAGCAAATAAACTCATGTACAAATATACTAAAATAAATCAAGATGACTTATCCTAACACTGGCACAGGCTCCTCCAGACCTCTACACAACAATAACAACCATAACATTGACAATCGCAATGCTTACCAATTGACTTTCTACCCTCTCTCCCAGAACTTCGACTTTTTTCAAATCACAAAAAAGCAACCCACCTCCCACTTCTCTCCCTGCCTACACAGTGACCTTGAAGAGTTATCAGCTGGGTGCTCCATTTGTCTAGCTACTAGAGCATTGCCTAAGAAAGCACCTTTACAAACTTGGGACTGACCCGAGAGGCCATGGGTGAGAGTACAAGCTGACTACGCTGGTCCAGTCATGGCTATTTATTTTCTAGTGCTAACTGATGCTCATTCTAAGTGGATAGAGGTGCTACCTGCTGTGACAGAGTGTTTCGCTCAAAGTCACCAGAGGCTGTTAGAGGCCTTATTAATTAAGTTAGTAACTTAACTGTCATTTTTCTAAAAAAAAAATAATTCCCACTTCTTGACTTTTGCAGATTATGATTATTTGCAATTTATATTTTAGCTTATAGCTAATTTTAAATATACCTTATTTACTCTTCTTGTACGTGTAGAAGCATAGTCCAGATATAAAGGCTGCTCCTACTTTTTTCCACATCCTCACTGAACTCACCAGATACGTTTTGTTTACAAGTTTCTTATTATGAAAATTGTTCTTGCTGATAATTTTGTTAAAAATTTGACCTTGCTGTTATGTCATTAGCCTGTCTAGATATATATCAGTAGCTTCATTTTATTATTTGAGTACTTAAACTCCGTCTCCTACGAGCAAAGAACGTTCTAGAGATTGTTTACCAGTAACCTAACTTTCCATTATTATTCTCGTTTTATTTTATTTGCTTCCACTTGTTGCACCTAAAATACTGTCCCTCCCTTGCATCTCTGCTATAATTGCCTGCCAGGGACCACCACTAAAGTAGTCTTTAAATGATATCAGAGCCAGTTACTGCTCTAGAAATGTATCCTGCAGATGACGTCACCAGGAGGGACAATGAAGCTTCCTCTTTTGGCACCCAAACTTCCCCGAGGAAACATCTCGCCTGAGCAGTCTAAGTTTATTTCAAATTTTATTTACGTGGCATCTTCACAGGAATTCATCTGGCACAACAAGGTGAGGGATAGTGTATGGTAAAGCTCGTGGGTCAAGCAAACTGGTTTTTCGAGAATTAGTTACATTCGTTACTGCCTAAATCTTATGAATTTTATTCTCAGATTCCATTCCCATACAAACGAAATTTTGTAGATTACCTAACTAGAATCTCACTTGCCAAAGTTAATTCCTTAACCTGGAAATTACAGCTGATATACATTGCTAAGAAGTTTCTTTCCATTGAATGTGATAAACGAAAATCTCATCCTCTGAAGACTGGTTATGAGCCCGTAAAAATCTATCTCTTTTCCTAATAAATTCTAATTTCATTTCACCTCTTTCTATCATCGTAAATAAAGTGTTTTACGTCAAAAACTCGTCAATAAAGCTATTTGCTATATAAATTGCAAATAATTAATCATTTAACTAAAGTGTTTTATGCTATAAACTGCAAATAATTAAAAGGTAATTTTACCCTGTTGGCTTTGCAAATATTTCCTGTTAACCACAATTTAATGAATGCATACTGTATTTATCTTGCTAATTCTTCATATGTTGGGGATAAAGTGTTTTTGAGTTATAAGTTGCAAATACTTCAAAAGGTGGTTTTGCACCCTCTTTTTTCATTGCAAACAGTTCTTGATAACCAAAAGTGAATTAATACTGTATTTATCTCGTAGATTCTTCCTTTATCACAAATAGTTTGTTTTACCATATTAATTGCAAATCAGTAATAAGCATTGCAACTTTTGTTGTTGCCCACAATTTAAGGAATACATGCAGTACTGTATTTGTCTTGCTTATTCTTCATTTATTGTGCATAAATTGTTTTTGTTTAATACCAGTAAATAATTAATGGTTTTGTAGGCTATTATGGTAGCATAAATATTTCTGGTTAGCTGTGACTAAGCAATATATTTCATTCTGTAGAATAACATTGGAAACTCATTATATGTGTGTTCATGCTTTCAGTTTCCCATTATTAACAGTGTGTCATTTCTGTTTCTGCAATTGCAGTGTCCTCTATTCTAGTCTGCCTGTGTGATAGAGGTAATCGTCGAGTTGAGGCCAAAGTCTTGGCATACGTCTGTGATGCCTGGAGACGAAATCGTGCTCACCACCTCTGGGATTTGAGGCAGCATTTCATAAAATTTAATTTGAAAAATTTAATTCAATTCTTTTAATGTCATTGCATTTCCAAAAAGAAAGTTGAATTCTGAGTTTCATTTAAACGAGTCCTGGTATGTGTGGGGTGTTCAAGTGCAAATATCTGTCCTGTCTGTTTGTGAGCTCTTAACCGAGCTCAGTACTTTGAGTCCACTTAGTAAAACAGAATCTTAACAAACACTCTACCATCCCAACCCCAACACCTACTAAAGACACTAGTTCTTTTGTTACTGTTAATCTAATTATAAATGTTTTCTCACATTTTGGTCTGCCTATAACATTCATTTCTGACAATGGTCCTAATTTTACGTCTAGGGAATTCAACCTATTTCTTGAGAAGAATGGTGTTCATTGTATCACATCTGCACCCTACCAGCCAAGCATGAATGGCTAGGCTGAAAATGCTGTCAAAGGTCTTAAAAATGTCCTCAAACATTGCTCTGGTGAAGACTGGAGAACTAAGTTAGATATGTATCTTTTCCATTACATAGTGAAACCTCATTCTACTACTGGAGTGTCTCCAGCAGAGTTGAAGTTAGGCTGGAAGCTATGTACCATGTTGGATTAAGTACACTCTAGGAAACGTGTACAACAGTCTGTGTTGTCTAAGCAAGACCAGCAAAAGTCTAATTATGACAGTAATATTGCTAGAAATCTAGAGTTGACACCTAATTCTTCTGCCATGGTGCAAAATTATTCGACAGTTTCCAAGAATCATTTGGTTCCTGCACGAGTGTTGAAAAAAACTAGTCCAGTGTTTTACAAATGTGAAGTTCCAGGAGGACATGTGGTGAGATATCATCAAGACCAGATCCTAAATCAATCTACACCGAGTATTCCGTCTATGCCTATTAAGACTTTCTCACCTGTTATAAGTGATGAGTCTGCTCTTTTGCCTATGGTTCATGAGAGAGTAAACAAACCTAATAGGGAAGCTGAAGTTGACGTTTTGCCCAAACTGATTACTCTGGTACGTCGCTCTGCCAAAGTTGTCAAGCCTCCGAATTGGCTTGATTTGTAGGGGGGAGGGGTGTAATGGAAAGGTAATATTGTATATAGTGCATACTAATTCTAAAGTAAGATCTACCTTACATATTTTGTTGAGAAGCATTATTCCTATTCTAATCTCATTCTAGAGAGAAGAAGAGTTATCTTTTTCTCCTGCTGAATCTCTGAGAGATGTCCGACGACACCTGCAAATAGCTTCAGGCATTTCCTACATATTTCCTATCTTCTTGTTCTTCTTGTTGGATGTTCACCCTTGAGGGTGAGCGGACCTTCCACTTGTGGCCCGCAGGTGGGGTGAGATTTTCTTTGGAGTGTACGTGGTATTCGCTCTTGCTGGCGAATGGGCTTTCCTGTTGGTGAGGAGGTGGGGTGAATTCTTGTTATTGGTGATGATCGGACTTTCCTAATTGGCCCGCAGGTGAGATTGTGCAAAACTGTAAAGATAACGGAGAGCATAAATATTCAGTTGTGAATTATTAGTTTACATCAAACAACTTAAATGAATTCCTGTTTTGGGGGAGAGGGAGAGTTATTGCATGGCTATCTTGGTGGAGGGTATTGTCTGATAATATTTGATAGACTGTTCATGTGGTTATTTGTTGCTAGTCTGATGATGGAGCTAGCAACCTGAAGGGCATTTGGGTCTTCGCTAGATGTTGCAGGGGCACCAGTTTTCCGTCGAATCTCTGAAAAAGAATCACATTCCAGGATGTAGTGGAGCAGTGGATGTGGTGAGGCTACCTGGCAAAAGGTGCATTCCTTGATGATATTCTCTTCTATTTGCCAGGTGCACTTGTACCCGAGTCTCAGACGGTACACATTGACCGCCGTGCTTCGTCGAAGGCTCTTCGGCAGGGTGATACGCCGAAGATCAGTGGTGGCTTTGTACCACCAGGTGGAGGGGGAGCCAATGTCTGTGCACAGGTTGTGTTTAGTTATTAAGGTGTTAAGGATTGACTTGGTGGCTTTATTTTTAATCTGTTGCATCCCAGGAGACAGAGATATCTGGATTTCTGCTCTGAGAGTGGCTTGTTTGGCGGCTTGATCGGCTTCCTCATTTCCCTTGATGCCGACGTGGCTGGGAATCCAGGCAAGAGTGATGGCTTTTCCAAGGCTGGTTGTCCTGTGGTAGTGGCTGAGGATGGTCGTGATGATGCGAATATTGTCTCTGAGGAGTAGTTTCTTGATGGCCTGTAAGGCGCCTTTAGAATCAGAGAGAATAAGGGCATGGTCAGCTTCTTGCTGGATGAAGAAGTCAAGGGCGTTGGCTATGGCCACAAGCTCAGTCTGGAGCGATGAACAGGAGTTTGACAGTCTCCAGGATAGGACGTGGTTTCCAGTGATGAAGGCGGCGGCTGAGGCTCCAGTATCTTGGTTTACTGAACCGTCAGTGTAGTAGACTTGAGAGTTTGGCCTGCTCCAGCTCTGTATTTTGTCCTTATATATGTTTTTAAGGACAAGTGGATTTACCAAGCTTTTGGGGTTGTCAGGGAGCTCGATCTTTATATCGAGTGGTTGGTCATTCCATGGGGGTGGGCATCTGTATTCAGGAAGCGGTGTGTCTTGTATCTTGGCTAGGATGCTCTCCCTGACTGGCAGTGCTTGCAGGCTAGCGCAGATCTTGGCTGCCCAGGTTCTAGGATGGTGGCTGGGCTGGCGATTGAGGGCTAGATGGAGATTTGTGCCAGCTAGGCATTTATGTTGGGCAGTGGTGGTTTTGGCCACAAGGAGGGTCAGTCTTTGCTGAGCTCTGAGTTTGAGTGGAATGAGTCCCGATTCCATCTGGAGGTTTTCTCTCTTGGTCCACATGGGGGCTCCTAGCATGGTACGTGTGGCGTTGTTTTGAATTACTTCTATCTTGTCCCACTGTCGGTCTGTTAGTAGCCAGAGTGTGGGACAAGCATAGTCAATGAGGCTGCGTATGGCTTGTACATAGAAGGTTCTGAGGACATTAAATGATGCACCATCGTAGAGGCCCGACATCCGACGAAGGACCGCTTGTCGCTGGCTGCACCTGTCGCGCAAGTGTTGAATTTCTGGTCCAAAGGTTAGTCCTTGGTCGATGATTACACCCAGGTATTGGTGTTTGGTAACCCAGTCCACAGGCTCATTACCTATGACCAGATTAGTGTCTGGTCTCCACTGGTGGATGGGAAGGGCCTTGGTTTTGCGGGCATTGATTCTTACTCCAAGGGAGATGGAGGCTCGGTGAATCTTGGTGAGGCAGCGCTGTGTCTTGTTAGAGTTTCTGTGTCCTATTGTGACAAGGGCAAAGTCGTCCGCATAGTTGAAGAGTTTGGCTCCATGCGGTAGTGCGATGTGCATGAGTTTTTCCATGAGACAATTAAATTGGAAGGGGCTAAGGATTCCACCTTGGGGGGTCCCATTTTCGTGGTTTTTGTAGGTGGAGTAGTGCCCATCTACTTTTACTCGTGCACTACGATTTTGTAGACTCTGCTTGATCCACGAGAGAAGGTTACCTTTGATCTGCTTGGATACGAGAGCAGAGAGTATTGCCGGCACATTGGCTAGCTCAAAGGCCTTCTCTAGGTCTAGAAAAACGATGTAACCACGGCTGTTGTTGAGAAATGATAGCATGGAGGCTATGCATTCTGAGGTGCCTAAGCCAGGCTGGTAGGCAAACATGTTTTCTGGGAAGGGTGGGCATTTCCAGCGGACTCTGTTAAGTACCATCTTTTTTGCCGTCTTGCTCAGGCAGCTTAGGAGGGAGATGGGGCGAGGGTTGTCAGGGTCCTGTGGTTTTGGGATGGGCTGAATGTCTGCTCTGTTCCATGAGGCTGGTCTGATTCTTCGTGTGTATGTCAAATTGATCAGAGAGAGTAGAGCAAGCTCCCCTTGGGGCCCCATTTTTTGGATCATTGTGTATGTTATTCTGTCGGCATCTGGGGCTGTGTTCTTAGAGCTTTTGCTTACTCTTAGTAGCTCAGTCAGGGAGAATGGAGCATCTGTTTCATCTTCAGTGTTGATGGCCTCTTCTATTTCTTCCCATCTTGCAGTGGTGAGGTCCTGAAGTGTTGCTCTGGTGGTGATGGGGAGCTGGTTAGAGCTTGCTCTATCCGCGAATTTGATGGCGAGTTCTTCTGCTGCCCTGCTAGGATCCCTGTGGGGGGTGATTTTAGGAGGTTTTCCTTTAGCAAAGGAGTTGATGCTCCTCCACATCTGGCCCACAGAGGTGTGAGCATCTAGGTTGGAACACCATTCTAGCCATTTATTCCTCTTGATGTTGCGAGTCTCTTCATGGACATGTTCTTTGACTGCCTGGAGAGTGCGGTAGGAGTCTTCAGTGCGACGTTTCCTGTGCATTTTCCGAATGACGTTGAGCCGGTGGTTGAGTTCTTTAACTCTGTCACAGCGAGGACGTCGACATCTTCGCCGCAGTAGACCGGTCGGGTTATTTCCTTTGCTAATAGGTTTTTCCTGATGAAGGTGGTGCTGCCTCTGTTCTACCCTGGAGACCAGTGCTGGTAGAATCCATTGTATCCTGAGATTTTTGGAGGGTATTGCTCTGTGCACAGGGTTTCTTGAACCATGATGACATCAATGTTGTCAGTCTTGGCTATGCCTTCAAGATGTTGTACCTTGTGTCTGAGACCCTGGGTGTTCCAGTGTAGGATCCCGAGATTAGACATCTTGATGATTTGAGGAGGTGGAGGTGGTAGGAGTGGTGGGTTGTTGAGGCTGCTGGTGGGTTCTGGAGACGAGGGCGTTGGCGACAACGGAGTGGGCTACTTCGACGACTTGATTGTAGGCATCTTGGGTGGTGGCTCTGGTATCGAGGAGTCGGACGGCTGCCTGTACGGCTTGAATGAGAAGGTTGGTGAGCTCGTTTACTGTGAAGAGGGTTTGCTGTTTGGAAGAGGAGGCAGAGGAAGGTGTCTGGATAGGCTGTTTAGGTATGGGGGTATGGGAGTTTAGTCTAGGGTCCCGGGACCTAGTGTGGTGAGCGGGTGTGTGTGTGGTCTGAGTGTTCTGGGTGTTACGTGTGACTGCATTGTGTGTTTGGGTGTTGCGTGGGGTGGAGGTGTTGGTGTGAGTGTTGCGTGTGGGGTTGATGGGAGTGTGAGTGTTGTTTGGGGGGATGGTAGGAGTGTGAGTGTTGTGTGATGGGGTGGATGGAGTTGGTGTGGGGGTGGAAGCTGTAGGAGGTGTGATCTGTGTGTTAGGAGCTATGTTGGTGTAGTGTGGTGGGTTTTGGTTGGGGAGGTTAGGTGTGAGTGGGGCAGGAGGGGGCATTTGCCAAGGATTGGAGGTGGAGGGAGGAGCTGGGGTGAAGTTGGGGGTGGTGTGATTGGTGACAGGGGCAGAAGGAGGGGTTCTTTGAGGAATCCTCTTCAGCCTTTCTGGGCAGCGGTTGTTCCATGCGTGATGGTTCCATTTGCAGTTTGGGCACTTTGCAACTGTTGCTTCTTTTGCCTTGAATTTTGTAAGGCAGCGGTCGGTGGAGTGTTTCCCACTGCAGATTCCACATCTCTCTGGGAAATGGCAAGTATTCCTGTGGTGCCCAAATCTTTGGCACCGGAAACATCTTAGGGGTTCTGGGGTGTACTCTCTTATGTAGAACTTGCCCCAGATGCCGAGGTTTACTTGTGAAGGGGGTGGACCACAGATGTGGACCAGAACCTGCTTTGATGGAACGGTTTGGCCCTCTATTTTGGAGGAGCAACGTGAGGCAGCCGTAATGTACGTTTGCTTGGTCAGAAGGTCAACTGACCAAGCAACAGGGAAGCCAATGACTATGTATTTTCTTATTTTTAGTGCAGGGTTCAACTCTATCAAGTGTGGTGAGCCTAGGCTGCGGATCTTCTTTGCGGCTTCTGCTGAGGCTGGGTGGATAATGAAGTCACCCTGTACGTTAGGCTTTATTTTGCAGCCATGCTCGGTGAGTTGGTCTTCCAACTCTCTGATGAGGTCATATGCCTCTTTGATGGAAGGAGCCTCAACTTTGAACTTGGAAATGGGCTCTCTATCAGTCTTTGGGGCTGTGGGGGGGAACTGGGGCAGCAGCACTCTCATGGCTACTGTTAGAGGCTGTCCTTGCCCTCTTCTTTCCCACAACCGTCCACCCCTCTTGAGGGGGGTCGAGTTCCATTCCCCCCTCTGGGGGGGAAGCAAGAGAAGCGGCTGAGGCCATGACTAGCAACTAGTCATGGATATCACAGATTTCACTATTTATATGTTATTTGCACTGTTTGTCAATTTGATTAATGCAGTATAGGGGCCTTATGGCTTGATCACTTCACTTAATTGCAACACTACAACACTTAATCACTTAAACAGTCTTCTATCTTTCTTCCCAACTCTCGTGGGAGAGGGAAGTGAGAACAGAGATTTGCTCAGGACACAATAATGTGTGTTCAATTAAAAAAAAAAACACAAAAGCACAAGAAAACAACAAAATAAGGCAATCTTTCTGTTTCTCTCTTTGGCTCTCGTGAGAGAGGAAGAAAAGAAAACAGATATACTTAGGTTATATATCCTTGTGAAGACTTTCCCCTCAGGTCAGGGATGGAGTGGAGGAGGTGAAGTTCACTTTGTTGGTAGGAAGAGGCTTCAACTACCTATCACAAAAGATATAAAAACAATTAGAAGCCTGAACACTTTCTATTTCCCTTCTCTTCCCAACTCTTATAAAAGAGAGAGAAGAGCAGGCAAAATTACTTAGAGTATATCACACACACAGTCACTTGTTTTCACTAAAACACAATAATGTGTGTTCAATTAGACAAAAGAACACAAAAGCACAAAAAATCAACAAAACAAGGCAATCTTTCTGTTTCTCTCTTTGGCTCTCGTGAGAGAGGAAGAAAAGAAAACAGATATACTTAGGTTATATTTCCTTGTGGAAGCTTCCACCTCAGACAGGGATGGAGTGGAGGAGGCGAAGAGGCTTCAATTACCTATCACAATAGATATAAAAACAAATTAGAAACCTGAACACTTTCTATTTTCCTTTTCTTCCCGACTCTTATAAAAGAGAGAGAAGGGCAAGCAAAATTATTTTGGGTATATCACACACACAGTCACTTGTTTTCACTAAAACAAAAATCGGGAACACAAAACAAAACAAAACAAAAGCAGTCTTTGCTTCTTTTTCTGGCTCTCGTGAGAGAGGAGGAAAAGAGGACAGAGATACTTATGCAGGTCCTATCACTACTGGAGCTGGAACCAGACTGTTGTTGGGAGTTAGTATGCTGTGGTCTCGGGGTCCCCTGTGCCAGGTAAGCTGCTGGGTGGTGTGGGCTTCTGCTATTGGCTGCTGGGTGGAGTCGGCTTCTGCTATTGGCTGCTGGTAGAGTGAGAGAGAGAGGTCCTTCCACTACTGGAGCTGGAGCTGGACTGTGAATTTCCTATCATTGACCGATATCCTACCCTTACTAACATAACCCTAACCCTATTTCTAATGCCGCTAAGTAATATATATTATAGTGATGGTGTGATACTATATACGCCTAAGTCAGGTAAATAATGACCGGTTAGTTCTAGTTTATTTAGCCGGATGTAACTCATTACTGCGATTATCCTAAGCTAATACTGCTGTGTTCATGCTCCAGTTGTTGCCCATGCAGTCTAACTCGTAATGCGCAGGGGAACCGAAATGCCTCACCTAACCTATTATAATTGGCGACTATATCACAACTGTTGACTGTATTTCATTGAATATATATAGGTCGGCAGTTGAGGGGATCCAACATATTGCCTTTTTAATGATAGGACAAATCTTGGCAATCTTCCATAAGGTGGGTAATATCCGTGTGATATTATTGATTTGCTGTTTATTTTGACTTCTTTGTACGTTAACTACTAATGGAAAACATCAAAATATTTTATACTAGTAGTCTCTAAATTTTATGATTGCAGTCCCTGTGTTTTCATTCCTCCGGCAAACTTAGATGGCTTGTCTGTAGAGTGTGGATTGAGAGACAGCTTTGTACCCTTTACAAATTTATTAATATAAACCAGAACACAATTTAAAAACCCTGCCACCAAAAGAATAATACTATTAACATTTGGCAGCAGAATAATATTTGTGTAATTTATAAAAATGAAAATTTAACTTTACAGTACAATACAAAATGGAAAAAGCTCATTTATAATACTTACTACTTATCACTATTCAGGCACAATATCTTACTCATAAAATATTCATCTACTCACCCTATTTGGGGTTTTTCTAATTTTTGAGATTATAGTATTATTAATATTCCTTGGTTCTAAGCATTATTATATCTTCTTTACGTATCGACCGTGCTTAACGAAATCTTATTGAAGAATAAAATGGCAGGGTTACTCATCATAGCATAAACAAAAACAGCTGAGATAAAAGAAAACTATTCAATTCGTTACAAAGAAAATGTATATCGTACATGGGAAATTTAAATTTAGTATATATATATATATATATTCTCGACATGTCTATCATAATGTCAACAATGGTATGGTCCCATCTAATTTAGTTAATTTTATGTTATGTACAAAGTATCTCATTATGTAATATTAATTATGTACTCATGCAGTTCTCATTATTTTTTAATATGTATTTGCTCAGAAATACCTATTAGTTTAATGACATTTTTGGAGGCTAATTGTTGTCATTTCTTGTTCTGCAGTGTGTGTATATTTCTGTTCATTGAAGCCTAGGAAAGGTTTTTTGTTACATTATAATTTAATGAACAGAAATTATTCTCAAGATGGAAGAGTACTTCAGGCCTGAATGACTGGAAGCTGTCCTGAATTCTTCTACAGCTGCAAAACAATGGATACACTGGCTGAAAACGTTTGAAAACTTCACTCACGCCCTAGAGCTTCAGAGAACATCACCTTGGGAACATGGGTCTGCAATTGACATGCTGAACCTCCTTACGAATTATGTTGCCCCTCAGGTATTTGAGTATATTGCAGAATGTGCTACTTATGAAGAAGGAAAGGCAGTTCTACAGAGTCTGTATGTAAAACCAAAAAGGAAGCATTTGCTAGACATGTATTAGCTACTCACTCACAACAACCAGGTGAGTCCTTGGACCAGGTTTTAAAAGCTTTAAAAATTCTGGCTAAAGACTGTAACTTTAAGAGAGTTACTGCAGTTCAAGCCCGTGATTATGTCAGAGATGCTTTCATTAATGGTCTGTCTTCAAATGACATAAGACAGCGTCTTCTTGAAAATAAGACTCTTGATTTACAGTCTGCTCATGCACAAGTATTGAGTTTGGAGATGGCACAGAAATAATCTGCTTCTTACCTACCAACTACATCTGTTGGCCTGGATATAGTTCCAACAGCAACTAAGCATAGGCCTAATGAATCATGCCTAGGTTATACTACTGATGTAGGCCTAATTACCCCCTCTCTTACTGTAAGTGATAATCATCGCTCAGGGGAGTCCTCCATGGCTGCAGCTACTGCTCCCACCATTACAAACCGCTGTTTTTTTCTGTGGAAATAACAAGCACTCACGTGTGCAGTGTCCTGCTAAAGATGCTCTTTGTAAGAACTGTAAAAAGAAGGGGTTATGTTAGAGAATGTAGGTCAAAGCTAGCCAGTGATAAAGAGAGAATAATTGTTAAGAATTTCTCTTCTGCTTCTGTTTCTGAGTCTACTTTAGTTACTGTAGTCGGAGATGCTCCCTCTTATCTAAATAAGACCATCTGTGCTTCGAGTGTGAATAATATACCAGCTACAGTTCTGATAGACACTGGCAGTTCTGACAATTTTGTTAAAGAAAATTTAGTTAGAAATAACCAGTGGACAGTGCTTCCTGAAAAAGGAGAAGTCTCCATGGCAAATACTTCTCTTTCTTCTAAGGTCTTAGGCTATTGTAACGTAGGCTTAGAACTACTTGGGAAATATTACACTGATGTTAAACTACGAGTACTTTCGGATCTCTATAGTAACATAATCTTAGGCCACGATTTTTTTAAGAATCATACATCATTAGAGATGCCTTTTGGAAGATCTAGGCCATCTCTAAAGCTGTGTGGGCTTACTGCTGTCAAAATTTCCCTACCTTCCCTCTTTAGTAATATGACATCAGACTGTCGGCCCATTGCTATGAAATCTAGATGGTGTTCTGAGTCGGATAAGAAATTCTTTGACATGGAAGTAAAAGAACTCCTAGAAAATGGCATAATTAGGTCTAGCAAATCTCCATGGAGAGGTCAAGTACTTGTAACCTCAGGAGAAAATCATAAAATGAGGATGGTAGTTGACTATTCTCAAACCATGAATAGATTTACCCAGCTAGATGCCTACCCCTTACCTAGAATTGAAGATTTAGTCATTGAAGTTGCTCAGTATAATGTTTTTAGTGTCTTATATTTACAAAGTGCTTACCACCAAGTACCTATTAAGGAAAATGAAAAGATGTACACGGCCTTTGAAGCAGGAGGCAAACTTTATGAGTTTAACAAAATACCCTTTGGAGTAACAAATGGGGGTAGCTAGTTTTCAGAGAGTCATTGATGAAATCCTTGCAACTGAGCAACTGACTGGCACATTTGCCTATGTAGATAATGTCACTGTATTTTGAAAGAATAGAGAGGAACATGACAGAAATTTATTTTGGTGTAACGAGGTAGTAAAGAAGTATGGTCCTACACTAAATGAAGAAAAATTTGTAGTTTGCTCAAACTCTATAAAGTTGTTAGGGTATGCCATTAGAAAAGGAGAGATTCGTCCAGATCTGGATCGGTGAAATGCCTTGTTAAAGCTACAAGCCCCAGTGAATACAAGTTCTCTTCACAGTACAATGGGATTTTTTGCTCACTATTCAAGGTGGATACCTAAGTTTTCAGAGAAAATTCATCCTCTTGCCCATAGTAAGGGATTTCCTCTCTCTCCTGAAGCTATCAAGGCTTTTGAGTCCTTAAGGACAGTTATAGTGTCACAGATCAGTTCCAGCTCCAGTAACGATTGGACCTCTCCTCTCTCCCTCTGCCAGCAGCCAACAGTTGAAGCCGACTCCACCCAGCAGCTGAAGCCGACTCTGCCCAGCAGATTAACTCCCCACAACAGTCTGGTTCCATCTCCAGTAGTGATAGGACCTACCTAAGTATCTCTGTTTTATTTTCCTCCTCTCTCACGAGAGCCAGAGAAAGATACAAAGATTATTTTTGCTTTGTTTTGTGTTCCCATTTTTGTTTTAGTGAAAACAAGTGACTGTGTGTGTTCTATAACCTCAAATATTTCTGCCTGCTATTCTCTTTCTTTTAAAAGAGCTGGGAAGAAAAGGGGAAATAGAAAGTGTTCAAGTTTCTATTCTGTTTTTATTTCTTTTGCGATAGGTAGTTGAAGCCTCTTCCTACCAGTGAAGTGTATTTCTCCTCCGCCACTACTACCTTGATCTGAGGTGGAAGTTTCTACAAGGAAAAAACGAACCCAAGTATCTCTGTTTTCTTTTCTTCCTCTTTCAGAGAGAGACAGAAAGATTGCCTTTTTTTTTGTGTGTGTGCTTTTGTGTTGTTTTGGTTTAGTTGAACACACATTATTGTGTGTCCCATAATTCTATAGATAGTATTCAAATTTTAATTTTGCATTTATATTATGTTTGCTTTTCCCTCTCTTAAGAGAGCTGGGAAAAGAAATAAAAAGACCACTTGGTGCTGAGCATACTTTGTGGTGTGTCTCATAATCGAGGTGATCCTTTGCATATTTTCTGTTTGCACTCCCCTCTCTCACGAGAGTTGGGAAGAAATATAGAAGACTGTTTTAGTGCTAAAGTGTTGTAGTGTTCCAATTAACTGAAGTGATCCAGCCAAAAGACCCCTATATTTTATTAAAAAAATTGACAATAGTGCAAACAATAGAATATGCATAGTGAAATCTGTGGATATCCATGACTAGTTGTTAGTCATGACCACTACCACCTCTCCTGCTCCCCCCCTGAGGGGGGAATGGAACTCGACCACCCTCAAGAGGGATGGACAGTTGTGGGAAAGAAGAGGCCAAGGACGGCCTCTGGCAGCAGCCAGGAGAGTGCTGCTGCAACACTTCCCCCCCAGCCCCGAAGACCGATAGAGAGCCCATATCAAAGTTTACAGTTCAGACTCCTTCCACTCAAAAGGCATATGACCTAATTAGAGAGTTGGAAGACCAACTCACCGTGTTTGGCTGCAAACTTAAGCCTAATGTACAGGATGAATTTATTATCCACCCATCCTCAGTAGAAGCCGCAGAGAAAATCCACAGCCTTAATTCACCTCACTTGGCAGAGATGAACCTTGCCCAAAATATAAGGAAATATATCTTCATTGGCTTTCCTGTTGCTTGGTCAGTTGACTTGCTAACCAAGCAAACATATATTACTGCTGCCTCACATTGCTCCTCCAAAATAGAGGGCCAAACCGTCCCCTCAAAACAAGTTCTGGTCCACATCTGTGGTCCACCCCCTTCGCAAGTAAACCTCGGCATCTAGGGCAAACTCAACATAAGAGACTACACTCCTGAACCACTGAGATGTTTCTGGTGTCAAATATTTGGGCACCATAGAAATACTTGCCATCTCCCAGAGAGATGTGCAATCTGCAGTGGGAGACATTCCACTGACTGCTGCCTCAACAAATTCAAGGCCAATGAAGCAGCAGTTGCTAAGTGCCCAAACTGCAAAGGAAACCATCACGCATGGAACAACCGCTGCCCAGAAAGGCTGAAGAGGATTCTTCAAAGAGTCCCTCCCTCTGCCCCTGCCCCCAATCACACCACCTCTAACTTCACCCCCAGCTCCTCCCCCCACCTCCAATCCTTGGTAAAGGCCTCTTCCTGCCCCACTCAGACCTAATCTCCCCACCCAAAACCCACCACACAACACCAACTCAGCTCCCAACAAACAGATCACACCTCCTACAGTTTCCACCCCTACACTAACTCCATCCACCCCATCACACAACACTCACACTCCTACCATCCTTCCAAACAACACTCACACTCCCACCATCCCCTCATGCAACACTCACACCAACATCTCCACCCAATAAAATACTCAAACATGCAATACAGTCACATGCAACACTCAGACCACACACATACCCGCTCACCACACCAGGTCCCAGGACCCTAGACTTAAATCCCATAGCCCCACACCTCAACAGCCTATCCAGTCTCCTTCGTATGCCTCCTCTTCCCAACAACAAACCCTCTTCACAGTAAATGAGCTCACCTACATTATTATTCAAGCCATACAGGCAGCCGTCCGACTTCTCGAAACCAAAGCCTCTCCTCAAGATACCTACTATCAAGTCATCGAAGTAGCCCATTCCGTCGTTGCCCAAGCCCTCGTCTCCAGAACCCACCACCAGCCTCAACAAACCACCACTCCTACCACCTCCACCTCCTTAAATCATCAAGATGTCTAGTCTCGGGATCCTATACTGGAACGCCCAGGGTCTCAGACACAAGGTATAACATCTTGAAGGCAATGCCAAGGCTGACAACATAGATGTCATCATGGTTCAAGAAAGTCTGTGCACAGAGCAAAGCACTCCAAAAATCTCAGGATACAAAGGATTCTACCAGCACTGGTCTCCAGGGGAGAACAGAGGTAGCACCACCTTCATCAGGAAAAACCTGTTAGCCAACGAAATAACCCGACCAGTCTACTGCGGTGAAGATGTCCATGTCCTCGCTGTTAACATCAAACTTCAGGAAAGCTGCATAGATCTGTACAACATTTACAGACAACACGATGGTGGCTTAGACCTGACTACCCTCTTCGGGCTAGCCAGTCATCGTGACTTGGTAATAGAGGCGTCTTCAATGCGCACCATCAAAGATTCAGGTATGAGCGCCCCTGTGCTGCAGGTAGCCACATCATGAGCCTGCTGGACGACCAAGAAGACGTCTCCCTTCTCAACAATCATGAGGCAACTCATGACAGATGTGGAATACTGGACCTCACCTTTGTCTCCAACTCCCTAAGGCAAGACGCCATATGGAGAGTTCATTCCCTGGTCACAAGCGACCACTACGGGATCCATCTCAAGCTGCCAATTCCTGAAATCTTCCAAATCCCTGCTCCTCCCCCTTGATGGAATTTCAAGTAGTCCGACTGGGGCCGATTCCAGGAGTACCTCAGCAATTGGTTTTCAGCCTACACACCGTCCGAATACATCGACCAAGCAGAGGCCGAGCTAGTTAATGCCCTGCAAGCTGCAGCAAACTCCTCCATCCCCCTCGGGACAGATGGTACTACTGTGACAGAGTTAAAGAACTCAATCACCAGCTCAACGTCATCCGGAAAATGCACAGAAAACGTCGCACTGAAGACTCCTACCGCACTTTCCAGGCAGTCAAAGAACATATCCATGAAGAAACACGCAGCATTAAGAGGAAAAAATGGCTAGAGTGGTGTTCCACCCTAAATGCTCACACCTCTGTGGCCCAGATGAGGAGGAGCATTAACTCCTTTGCTAAAGGTAAACCTCCTAAAATCATCCCCCACAGGGATCCTAGCAGGGCAGCAGAAGAACTCTCCGTCAAATTCGTGAATAGAGCAAGCTCCAACCAGCTCCCCATCGCCACCAGAACAACTCTTCAAGACCTCACCACAGCAAGATGGGAAGAAATAGAAGAGGCCATGAACACTGAAGATGAAACAGATGCCCCATTCTCTCTAATTGAACTACTAAAAGTAAGCAAAAGCTCTAAGAACACAGCCCCAGGTGCTGATAGAATCACATGCACAATGATTCAATATATGGGGCCCAAAGGAGAACTTGCTCTGCTCTCTCTGATCAATTCAACATACACACGAAGAATCGGATCAGCCTCATGGAACAGAACAGACATTCAGCCCATCCCAAAACCAAAGGACACTGACAACCCTCGCCCCATCTCCCTCCTAAGCTGCCTGAGCAAGACAACAGAAAAGATGGTACTTAACAGAGTCTGCTGGAAATGTCCACTCTTCCCAGGAAACATGTTTGCCTACCAGCCTGGCTTAGGCACCTCAGAATGCATAGCCTCCATGCTATCATTTATCAACAACAGCCATGGATATATTGTTTTCCTAGACCTAGAGAAGGCCTTTGAACTAGCCGATATGCCAGCGATACTCTCAGCTCTCATTGCAAAGCAGATCAAAGGTAACCTTCTCTCATGGATCAAGCAGAGTCTACAAAACTGTAGTGCATGAGTCAAAGTAGATGGGCACTACTCCACCTACAAAAACCATGAAAATGGCTCCCCCCAAGGTGGAATCCTTAGCCCTTTCCTCTCTAATTGTCTCATGGAAAAACTCATGGACATCGCACTACCACATGGACCCAAACTCTTCAATTATGCAGATGACTTTGCCCTAGTCACAATAGGCGACAGAAGCTCTAACAAGACACAGCGCTGCCTCACCAAGATTCACCAAGCCTCCATCTCCCTTGGAGTTAAAATCAATGCCCGCAAAACGAAGGCCCTTCCCATCCACCAGTGGAGACCAGACACTAATCTGGTCATAAGTAATGAGCCTGTGGACTGGGTTACCAAGCACCAATACCTGGGTGTAATTATCGACGTGAAACTAACCTTTGGGCCTGAAATTCAACACTTGCGCGACAAATGCAGCCACCGACAAGTGGTCCTTTGTCGGATGCTGGGCCTCTACGATGGTGCATCATTTAATGTCCTCAAAACCGTCTATGTACAAGACATATGCAGCCTCATAGACTATACTTGTCCCACATTCTGGCTACTAAAAGACCAACAGTGGGACAAGATGGAAGTCATTCAAAACAACGTCATGCGTACCATGCTAGGAGCCCCCATGTGGACCAAGAGAGAAAGCATTCAGATGGAATCAGGACTCATGCCACTCAAACTCAGAGCTCAGCAAAGACTGACCCTCTTTGTGGCAAAAATTACCACTGCCCAACATACATGCCTCGCTGGCACAAATCTCCATCTAGCCCTCAATCGCCACCCCGACCACCATCCCAGAACCTGTGCAGCCAAGGTCTGCACTAGCCTGCAAGCACTGCCAGTCAGGGAGAACATCCTAGCCAAGATACAGGACAATCCGCTTCCTGAATACCGATGCCCACCCCCATGGAATGACCAACCACTCGTCATAAAGGTCGAGCTACCTGACAACCCCAAAAGCTTGATAAATCCACTTGTTCCTAAAAGCATACACAAGGAAAAAATTCAGAGCTGGAGCAGGCTGAACTCTCAAGTCTTCTACACTGACGGGTCAGTATATCAAGAAACTGGAGGCTCAGCCACCGCCATCACCACTGGAAACCACGTCCTATCCTGGAGACTGTCAAACTCCTGCTCATCGCTCCAGACTGAGCTTGTTGCCATAGCCAACGCCCTCAATTTCTTCATCCAGCAAGGAGCTGACCATGCCCTAATTCTCTTTGACTCTAAAGGCGCCTTGCAGGCCATAAAGAAGCCACTCCTCAGAGACAATATACGCATCATCACCACCATCCTCAGCCACTACCACAGGACCACCAGCATTGGAAAAGCCATCACTCTTGCCTGGATTCCCAGTCATGTCGGCATTAAGGGAAATGAGGAAGCTGGTCAAGCTGCCAAACAAGCCACTCTTAGAGCAGAAATCTAAATATCGCTGCCTCCAGGGATTCAACAGATAAACAACAAGCCACCAAGTCACTCCTTAACGCCTTGATAACTAAGCACAACTTGTGCACAGACATTGGCTCCCTCTCCACCTAGTGGTACAAAGCCACAACTGATCTTCAGCGAATCACCCTGCCTAAGAACCTTCGATGAAGCACGGCGGTCAATGTGTACCATCTGAGACTCGGGTACAAGTGCACCTGGAGAATAGTGGATGATATCAGGGACTGCACCCTCTGCCAGGTGGCCTCACCACATCCACTGCTCCTCTACATCCTCGAATGTGATTCGACGGAAAACTGGTTCCCCTGCAACATCCAGCGAAGATCCAAATGCCCTTCATGTTGCTAACTCCATAATCAGACTAGCAACAAACAACTACATGAGCAGTCTACTACATATCATCTGTCAATACCCTCCACCAAGATAACCATGTAATAACTCTCTCTCACCACTAAAACAGGAATCCATTAAAATTCTTTGATGTAAACTAATAATCCTCAACTGAACACTTATGTTTTCCACTATCTTTACAGTTTTGCACAACCTCACCTACGGGCCAAAATAGGAATGTCCAATCGCCCTCAAGAGTGAATACCACCAGCAATAACCAGATTTCACCCCACCTCCGTGCCAAAATAGGAAAGCCCATTCGCCCTCAAGAGCGAATACCACCTCCAATCAACAAAATCTTACCCCACCTGCGGGCCAAAAGGGAAGGTCCGGTCACCCTCAAGGGAGAACATCAAGGAAAAAAAATGTTATAGTAGACTCAGGTCTCTGATCCATAGATCCAAATAGTGCTTTTACTGTTGAAACAGATGCTTCGGACTTTGCCATTGCTGCCACCTTTAGCTATGATGATCATCCTGTTGCTTTCTTTTCAAGAACACTCTCAACTTCTGAACAAAAGCACTCTTCCATTGAAAAAGAAGCATACACAATTTTCTGTTGGCTCGCCATTTCAAACTTATTACTGATCAGCGTAGCGTGGCATTTATGTTTGAAAAACTCATCATGCAAAATAAAAAAATGACAAAATAGCAAGGTGGCAGCTTGAGCTTTCATGCTATAATTATGACATTATCTATAGTCCAGGGAAGGAAATCATTGTGGCTGATACCCTTTCAAGGATATATGGCTCCACTGATGACAAAAATAAGCTGAAAGAACTTCATGATAATCTACGTCATCCAAGAATAACTCGTATGGCTCATTTTGTTGGAATTCGCAACTTGCCATATTCCATTGAGGACCTTAAGAAAATGACAGCTGCATGTTCTGATTGTTCGGAGATGAAGCCTCAATTCTTTATGCAGAAACCAGGAATCCTCATGAAAGTAACTCAGCCATTTGAAAGACTAAACATAGATTTTAATTCGAGGAATAAGTATCTCCTTGCAATAGTTGATGAGTATTCTAGGCTTGCTTTTGCTTATCTATGCTCAGACTTATCATCTACTAGAGTCATCAGATGCCTAGACCACTTATTTGCACTTTTTGGAATGCCTGCATTTATTCACTCAAACAGAGGTACACCTTTCATGTCTTCTGAACTAAAGGAATATTTACTGAGGAAAAATATTGCTTCCAGTTGCACTACACCTTAATACCCTCAAGGAAATGGACAGGCAGGTAAGATATAACGGATAGTTTGGAAGGCAGTCATGCTAGCAATAAGAACTAAGAGATTAGACACTTCAGAGTGGGAGCTAGTGTTACCTGATGCTCTACATTCTATAAAATCATTGCTGTGTTTTGCCACAAATTGTACACCTCATGAAAGGTTGTTATTTTCATGTAAGAAAGTCACCTTCTGGAGAATCATACCCTCTTGCTTAACTTCAAAAGGACCTGTTTATTTAAAACGACATATTAGGCATAGCAAATATGATCCCCTTGTAGAAGACATTGAAATACTGGATACTAACCCTAATATGCATATGTTCGACAGGCGGATGGAAAGGCTGCGACAGTATTTCTGAAACATCTGACTTGCAAACCTCTTGAAGACATCTCTTTCACACCAAAAGAAGATACCTCAAGCAATCATATGAAGGAGCTTGCCTTATGATAGAACTGACCATGGACACATTAGATGATTCTCAGCAAATACCTGTAGCGGGAATCTTTGCGTCGATCGTCAAGGAAAAGGAACACCTCTGCTTATATTGATGATTATGTTTGTTAGCTAAAAGGGTGGGGGAGACTGTGGCATTATTAATTAGCTATTTAATTTGATTTCTTTGTAAGGTAACTACTAATGGAAAACATCAATATATTTTATACTAGTAGTCTCTAAATTTTGTGCTTGCGGTCCCTAGGTTTTCATTCTTCCAGCAGTCTTAGATGGCTGGTTTATCACAATGTAAACAATGGTATGGTCTCATCTGATTTTGTTAATATTATGTTATGTATAAAGTATCTCATTATGCAATTTAAATTATGTACTCAGGAAGTTCTCATTGTTCTTCAATATTTATTTGCTCAGAAATACCTATTGTTTTATTGAAATTATTAGAGGCTACTTGTTGTCATTTCTTGTTCTACAGTGTGTGTAAATTTCTGCTCATTGAAGCCTAGGAGAGGTTTTTTGTTTCATTACAATCCCTGCTTCCAAGGAGTCTCTTACTATCATCGTTATTGGAACTGCCAACTCAATATCACACTCATTCAAACACTTTGGGTGGATTCCATCAGGTCCCATTAATTTGTTAACATTTATCTCCTTACATAGCCTTGAAACTGTACCTACATCAACTTCAATGTTTTTCAAGGTAGATCCATCTTACCTATCACCATCTGGTAAGTTCAAATCTGATTCATTAACAAAGACACTTTGAAATGTTTGATGTACTTCATTAGCTGTTTCAACATCATTTTCTGTCATCAACCCATTCCTTTTCTTTAGTCTCAACACATTTCCTTAAATTTAGTCCTGCTTCTGATGAAGCTCTAGAAATGCCTGAGTTACATTTAATGTCCTCAGAAACTTTGTTTTCCGAAGCAATTTTGGCAAGTTTTACAATAGCATCTGCTTTATTCCTTTCTTGTCTATATCATTTCACTCTGAAAGGAGTTTTTCTTGCCATAAGTCCTTTTCATGCTCTTTCTATTACAAAAATTTAATTCCCCACCTCCTTGTTCATCCATTTAGCTTTTGCCTTTCCAACAACTACTTCTCTTTTTGTCACATATTTCTCAATTAACTCTGAGCATATTTTAACAAATATATAATATTTCTCTAGTACAGTCTTACCAGCAAAGATTTGATCCCAGTCAATTACTGCTATCTTTCTCTTAATCTCATTATAATTACCTTTATGAAAGCAATATTTATATCTTACATCACTATTATCACAGTCTTCACCATCATCAATAAGAAAATCAAATACAATTGTGGAGTGATGACTGTTACCCAAGGGAGAAAAAGTAGAAAATTTCCAATATCAATTAAGTTTCTGTAAATACTAAGTATAGACGAGATCCATTATCACAGCCAACATTGTGGGTAGGTTCTAAGATATGTTGATACAGAAAGGAATTATCAATTGCATACAAAATTTTTTTGACATCAACAATATGTTATCCAGCACCATCAACTGAATTATTTTCCCCAAATCACCACACCAAAGTTAAGGTCTCCACATAGTAATACCTGAGAACTTTTATCATATCTGTCACTTAATCTAATGAGATAATTTAGTAATAAATTCTTTTCCCTACTTGAGATTGGTGGTCTTTAAACATTATCAATTGGAATTGTGATGGAGTGGTAATATTGCACATAGTTTATAATAATTATAAGTTAAGTTCTACCTTACATATTTTGTTGAGAAGCATTATTCCTATTCTAATCTTATTCTAGAGAAAAGAAGAGTTGTTCTTTTCTCCCACTGTGACAGAGTGTTTCGCTCAAAGTCACCAGAGGCTGTAGTTGATGCCTAATTAGTTATGTAGTTAACTAGTAACGGTCTTTGCTTTTCTTACTAAAAGAAAAAATCTCACTCCTTGCATATTGCAGATTATGATTATTTGCAATTTATATTTTAGTATATCTTATTTAATATTCTTGTACGTGTAGAAAGCATGATCTCCATATAAAATCTTCCCCTATCTCTGTTTTCTTCTCTTTCTTTTTTCTCTTGTATGAGGCAATACCCTAGCGATTCTTTTAGGTACGTTGTTTGCGCAATTTTCTTATTATAAAATTGCTTTTGCTGATAAATTTTGTTGTTATAAAACTTAATCTTGCTGATAATTTTGTTATAAATTTGATCCTGCTGATATGTCATTAGCCTGTCTTGATACATTTCAGTAGTTTCTTTATTATCTGAATATTTAAAATTCCATCTTTTGCAACGCAAAAAACATTCAAGAGATTGTTCGCCAGTAACCTATTTTGTCCATGATATTTCTCGTTTTTTTTTTATTTGCTTCTGCTTGTTGCACCTAAAATACTGTCTCTCCCTTGCTTCTCTGCCATAATTGCCTGCCAGGGACCACCACTACAGTAGCCCTCGAATATTATATGACAAGTTACTGCTCTAAATATACATCCTACAGGGCCGACTGATGACGTCACCAAGGGGGACAATTTGACCACTCTCATTTGGCAGCCAAACATCCCAAAGGGAAGATCTCACCTCAGCAGTCACGCTTACTTCAAACTTTTTTACATGGCATCTTCACAGGAATACATCAGGCACAAACAAGGTGAGAGATAGTGTATGGTAAAGCTCATTGGTCAAGCAAATTAGGAATTCGAGAAACTGATTAAATTTGATACTGGTCAAATCCTTCACTGGTCCAAGCCTAACAAATTCTAATTTCATTTTACCCCTGTCTGTCATTGTAAATCAAGTTTTTTATGTCAATACTCGTAAATAAAGTGTATTTTTGCAATAAATTGCAATTAATTAATAATTTAACTAAAGTGATTTACATTATAAACTGCAATTAATTAATGAGTAATTTTGCCCTGTTGGCATTGCAAATGTTTCTTGTTAACCACAATTTAATGAATACATACTGTATTTATCTTGCTGATTCTTCATTTATTGGGAATAAGGTGTTTTGAGTTATAAGTTGCAAATACTTCAAAAGGTGGTTTTTGTCCTTTTGGTGCTACATGCTGATTCTTCATTTATTGGGAATAAAGTGTTTTGAGTGATAAGTTGCATATACTTCAAAAGATGGTTATGTCCTTTTGGCAATGTAAATATTTCTTGCTAACCAAATTGAATAAATGCAAATTTATTTTGCAGATTCTTCCTGTATTATAAATAAAGTGTTTTACCATATAAATTGCAAATAATCAATAAGAAATTTCGTCCTACTGGCATGGCAAACGTTTATTGTTACCCACAGTTTGAGGAATGAATGCTGTATTTGTCTCGCTGATTCTTCATTTATTGTGAATAAATTGTTTTACGCTAATGCCTGCAAATAATTAATGATTTTGTATGCTCTCATGGTATAGTAAATATTTCTGGTTAGCTGTGAGTAACCAATATATATTTCATCCAGTAGAATAATATTCTAAACTCATTATTTGTGTGTTCGTGCCTTCAGTTTTCCCATTATTGATGGTGTGTCGTTTCTGTTTCTGCAATTGCAGTGTCTTCTATTCTACTCTGCCTGTCAAACAGAGGTGATTATCGTGTTTAGGCTAAAATCTTGGCATCCATCTGGAGTGCCGGGAATCAAAATCATGCACACCACCTCCAGGATTCGAGGCAGCATGCCATAAATTAAATCTTTAAATTTGTTCCAGTTTTCCAAAATTTATTTAAATTTTTTTAATGTGTCATTGTATTTCCAAAATTAAAGAAAGTTGAATTCGAGTTTTATTTAAGCGAGTAGTGGTAATCAGGTTGGGGTGTGCAAGTAATATCTGTCCTTTCTGTTTGTGAGCTCTTAAATGAGTTCAGTACTTCGAGCCCCCTTAGTAAAGTGGAAAATTAACAATAACCTCCCCACACCCATTCTCATTACCTTACGTTTAAAAGTACTGAATTTCTTTTGCCACTTTTCTGACCACTCATGCAGACTGCTTAGGTCTTCCTGAAGTTCTCAATCATTGTTCTCATTTCTTACTTTCTTTACAATCTTTGCATCGTCTGCAAACTTATTCATGAAAGTATTTACAGACTGGTAGGTAATATGCATTTACAAGGAAGAAATGTGGCTTTAAAACTGTACCTTGTGAAAATCCACTTCTAACTCTACTCCATTCAGACATCGAGTGTCTTAATCTGACCTTCTGTTCCCTATGGAAATGTCTTGGAATGGATAAAAACTTACTTAGAATGATGCAAAGATTGTAAAGAAAGTAAGAAGCGAGAAAATTGGTAGACAACTTTAGGAAGAAAAATGTAGTCTTCATGAGTGGTCAGAAAAGTGGCAAACGAAATTCAGTACCTTTAAATGTAAGGTAATGAAAATGAGTACAAGTGCAAGAAGTCCTAAGCTTGACTACTCATTAGCAGGAGCAGAACTTCAAGAGACAGAGAATGAGAGAGATCTAGGCATAAACATACTAGAAAATTTGTCTCCAGAAATGTACATAAATGGCATAGTCTGGGCAGCATAAACTTTCTTAGCAAATGTAAGGGTATCCCTATGGCACTTGGACAAGGAAATGTACAAGAATATTTATGCAACCCATGTGAGACCAAAGCTTGAATATGCAGCCCCCTTTTGGAGTTCACACTTGAAAAAGTACGTAGTGAAACTGGAAAAAGTTCAAAGACAAACCACAAAGCTGATGCCAGGAATACGCAACCTCAGTTTTGAGGAGAGGCTGAGGGAATTAGAGTTACCAACACTCGATGTGAGAAGAATGAGAGAGGGTATGGTGACGGTTTTTAAATTCCTTCATGGTTATGATGGAGTGGATAGGGATAGATATTTTGATAAGGCTGGCACTAGAACTAGAGGTCATTGTTTGAAGATTCGTAAGAAAGCTTCTTTGCAGGATGTAAGGAAGTACTTTTTTTAATGTAAGCGTAGTTGATAATTGGAATTCGCTATGCGAGGAGTAGTTAATGCTAACTTAGTCCATAGCTTTAAGGGCAAGTATGATATGTATCACTAAGTACAAAATGGAACAGACCAGGGGATGTGAAGTTACAAGCTTGGAACTCTTTTTTGTAAGCACAATTAGGTAATTTCAGTTCGGTAATTACATACGAGAGATATATACATACCATTGGCTCAACATGTAATGTTCCTGATCAAGTAAGAATCACAATATGTGAAGATGCGGAACATATTTTGCCACTGGCAGGGATTCAAATTTAGGACACATCACTAGATGCCAAGGCACTACCAACTACACCATCGAGTTTCTTAAACGAAGCCTAACTCTCAGCTTACTGCTGGGCTAGGGAATTAACTAATTCTACTGAATGCTCTTTTTGTGCATTGCTTTTGTATTTAATTCAGCTCCCATGCTATATAGGCATCAACAATGATCAAATGAGCATATCACCATATATGAAAACATGAAACATATTTTGCCTCTAGCGGGAATTCAAAATTAGGACACATCATCACTGTGCCTAGGCACCACCAACCACACCATCAAAGGTCTAAAAAGAAGAAACCAACCTCTCATCTAACTGGGGATGAACACATTCTATTGAATGCTATTTTTTTAATTTTACAGTTTCTTTCCAACCTCACTTCTGGCTTGTTTTCACATTTAATTCAAATCCTATGCTATATAGGTATCAACACTGATCAGATAAACACATCATCATATGCTAAAACATGAAACATATTTTGCAACTTTTGGCATACAAATTACACTGGGGAGCAATTTTGAACATAATTTATGTTGAGTTCGATTTTTCACTTGATTTAGACTAAAATTGGCATGCTGATTTCAAAACTACAGTCAGTTTTCTTCTATCTCGTCAAGTTTTTTCTCTGCAACCTACTCTCGGAATAAGCACAGTTGTATTGATTAATTGTCTGCACAACTGTATTATTTTAGTATTTTATTAATTGTTAAGCATAGACATTGAAAAAAACCTAAATGTTATTTTATTATTACTTTTCTTAACACTTGACCGTAACTCAAAAAGAGGCACTATTAGCCACCAGCAACAGCTTGTTCGCAGATGTCATCATAGTTTGATGACCTGGACACCCGCTTCGTGGGAGTGACGATGGACTACAACAGCTTTTGACTTGTGAGAAGATGTTTGGAATAGTTTGAATGTAATGTCATATGTAGGGGATTAACAGTTGGGGGGGAGAGGGTGAAACCTGATGCCTATTCAGTTACACGCGTGTGCTCCATACAGCCGAGGAGAGTCGTATTCTGCAAACAAAATTATGTATAAAATATTCTAGCAGATATTATGTATGTTTTTTGTAGTTGTTTTTCTAAGTTTGTGACAGATCTACTTATTGTTTAGTCTAATACTTATTTCCTTTCTTTCAGATCATGTCTGCCTCAGCTACTTCTCATCACAAGTGCCTAAATTGCCCTGTTTCCTTTTGTAATATCTGTGGCATTTTCACCATTCCCAGTCAAAGGGCAAACATCAGCACATTTGTCAAGCAAGCCTATTTTGCATATCTTAAAGTAAAGATTGGTGATCAAGACAGGTCTTGGGCCCCTTACAAGGTGTGCAAGCAGTGCGTTGAGAGTTTACAAATGTGGACAAGGGGACATGTGATAAACTACCATTTGGTATACCCATGATTTGGCGAGAGCCAAGAGATCATTGCAAAGACTGTCACTTTTGTTTAGTGAAAACTTTTGGATATAACAAGAAAAACAAATACAAAATCGAGTATCCAAGTCTACCATCACCTATATGTCCAGTGCCTCATTCAGCTGAAATGTCAGTACCAGTTTTCGCTCAACTACCCTCTCTTGATGATCGAGATCCTGATGAAGACCTCAGTGACAGCCATGATGCAGATTTTGAAATTGAAGATGACTCAGCTTGCAAGGGATTTGATCAGTGAGTTGAATGATTTGGCACAGGATTTGGGACTGCCAAAAAAGGCTTCAGAACTCCTAGCATCAAGACTGAATGAGAAAAACTTGCTTGATAAAGGAGCAAAGGTATCCTACTTTCGATCCAGAGAAAGTTCATTTCTGCAGTATATTCGAAGTGACAGTAGCTTTGTATATTGCCCTAACATACAGGGTTTACTGCAGGAATTGGGAATTCCAATATACAACTCAACTGAATGGCGACTGTTCATCGACAGCTCAAAGCGTAGCTTAAAGTGTGTCCTTCTCCACAATGGCAATTTATATGGTGCAGTCCCAATTGCGCATTCAGTTTGTCAATGGCATTCTTCCTTCTTGGTCAGCAACGCTGTTACACCAAGTATCCCTGCTTTCTGTGTATGTGGGATAACAGAGCTCGAGAGAAGCATTGCGTGGACAGAAACTGGCATCCAAGACCTGTCCTCAAACCTGGTAATCCCAGCATTCCACATGAGCCTCTCATTGACAAAAATAAAATTATATTCTCACCTCTGCATATTAAACTGTGCTTAATGGAGCAATTCGTTAAAGCATTGAAAACTGGAGGAGACTCTTTCAAGTACCTCATCTTGGCATTTCCTGGCCTGTCAATTGAAAAAATCAAGGCTGGTGTGTTCGATGGTCCACTGATTCGGCAGCTCATCAGAGATGATCATTTTATTGGGACAACGTCAAAACTTGAAAAGAATGCTTGAGTATCATTTATAGACCTTGTCAAGAACTTTCTTGGAAATAAATGTGCATAGAATTCCATCAAAATTGTCCAGAAACCATTGGCAAGCTACAAAATGCTCGGATGCACCATGAGCATCAAGTTGCATTTTCTGCACAGCCATCTTCCTAACTTCCCGGAAAATCTTGGTGAAGTCAGTGATGAGCAAGGTGAACGATTCCACCAAGATTTGAAGGTCATGGAAGAATGGTATCAGGGCAGATGGGATGTAAATTTGATGCTGACTATTGTTGGAGCATGAAGCAAAATTGTCCACAAACTGAACACTCCAGGAAAAGCTATAAGCGTAAATTTTATCTTAAGTAATTGCACACAGTTTGACTTACAGTAATAATACCCTTTGTATGAACAAATTTATTTGTACAAACATTACAGCCAAGCAATGCTTTATTATTTTAAATCATATGTAAATTTCTAAACCATACAATAAAATGAGCACAAATATACCAGATACTTAATTTTATGTTTCTTTATACAAAGCGAGGGTATCCTGTAGCATGCAAACCTGATGTGATACAGAAAAACTGGTGTAATTTTTTTATTTAGAAGCCAAAAGTTAGTAAAAAACAAGTGTCAGACCTAACTCACCGAAAATTGTGTTCCCCAGTGTTATTATTAGTAGTGATATCAGATTCTCTGAAAAACAACAAATGCATACCTTAGCTTCTAAAGAGACGTTATTTATTTCATAGACACCTGTGAATTTTGAACAAATATATAGAATTCAAAATACTGAAACCATTTCAATCCTCTAGACATCTAAAATCATATTAGGATTTTAAAATCTGGAGGAAAGAAAATTTATTCTTATGTCTTAACAATTTTGGTATTATTATTATTATTATTATTATTATTATTATTATTATTATTATTATTATTATTATTATTATTATTATTATTATTATTATTATTATTATTATTATTATTATTATTATTATTATTATTATTAACCTTGAAGGATTTAGAAATCTTTTTAATATCATTCTCTTCTTACAGGCTTCGAGTGATGGTAAGTCTAACTCTCTTAGTCTTTCCTCAAGACTGAGATTACGTATCTCTGTCACCTGCATCGTAGCATATCTCTGAACTTTCTCCAACATATAAATATGCTTTTCAAGTGTAGATTTAGTAGCTGTAGATGAGTGATACTTGTAATAAGTGAATACACCTTTATTTCGTGGCAAGTGAAATCCCCCCCAAGATTATTTATATGCAAATAAATACTAATATAAAGACACAAGAAATAACTAACAATAATAATTACAAATTCAGCAGATAATGCACAAATATTATAAATACTCATAAAAAGGAAATAACATAATATCTACAATAATAAACACTGAAGTAAAAAATGGATAACAGATTACACATAATCACAATGCCACTGGGGGGTTTTACACTGCCATTTGGGTCTGGTACTCTGATGTTGGAGGTGGGAAGCAAGTGCATGTGCGAGGGCGATCGAGCAACAACTGGTTGAAATTTGCTTGCACAGACTGACAAGGGTGTGGGGGGTGGGTGTTGCCCCGACATGTCGCAAGCATCTGTGATTTCTTATGGATACCCTGCAACTTCTGTCCTGCCTGACGATATACTATTGATGTGAACATACCACCATAACGACTTCTGTTCCATCCCATCACTTTGAAGAGGGATCCTGTATCATGACTGTGAGAGGTTGTTAAGTTTCTGATTTACTAAGGGGCCTCAAAGTACTGAACTCGGACATTTAATATTTTTTTTAAATTTACCCATACTACTACTACTCGGTTAAATGAAACTCAGAATTCAACTTTCTTTTAATTTTGGAAATGGAATGACATAAAAAAATTGAATTAATATTTGGAAAGCTGTAACAAATTTAAAATTTAAATTTATGGAATGCTGCCTCGAATCCCGGAGGTGGTGAGCCCGATTTTGATTCCCGGCACCACAGACGGATGCCAAGACTTTGGCCTCAACTCGACGATCATCTCTGTCACACAGGCAGAGTAGAATAGTGTTATGTTTCTTACCAGTTCAAGATAAGTAGATGATTGTAAAGCTCTATTAAGCTCTATAATTGAGTATGATATGTAGTCATTATAATACATATCCCATTCTTGTCGTTAATGTTATATAGATGAAATGGGGTGGATATTTTTACACAACTATACTGTAACTACTTTTATTTTGCTATGCCATTTGTAGAAGAGTATAAATTCTAAAACTAAACACAATATATATATATATATATATATATATATATATATATATATATATATATATATATATATATATATATATATATATATATATATATATATATATATATATATATATATATATACATATATATATATATATATATATATATATATATATATATATATATATATATATATATATATATATATATATATATATGACATGAAAACAGTCAATAATACTGGATGATACTGAAACATTTAGTAAAAGGATCAAAACCTTTATACGAAGGATCGAAACATACTATTTATGGTTGTCAAACATAAATAATAGAAAACACTTCCTGAGTGTGCAATAGAAAACTTAACACTAATTAAAGGGGTATCTTAGACACAACATTTCATTCCTTCTTAAAAGAGGTTTGAGTACATATATGGGTATACGCAAAATGCATTTTGTCTTAATATCTATATTATCATAATATCATGCATGGTTACAAATCTAATTTCTTAGGAGCTATTCCCCTGGTTGCCCTGTCAGGAAGTACCTTGCGTGCAACTGGACTCTGGGGTAAAGGTACTCTTAAAGCGTCTGCTAAGAATGAATCCTGTGTTCATGGCTGGTTCCACTGAATTTTTTGGGATGAAGAGTTTGTTCAGTATCAGACTGATCTGCTGAGAGGTGGTGCCTATTGTCTATTCACTGCATTTCCATTTACTCGAACATCACAATGCATATTGCCAATCTTTCATGTAATTTCTCCAGGTATCCACTTGTCTGGTATTGTGTATGATCGTACAAGTACTGGAGATGAAGGCTGAAAGTGTCGTATCTCCTTTTGGTGTTGTAATTGTGCCTAGCCTTTGCTCTGCTCATCACTAAGAAAATCAGGCAACATCAGATCTAATTTAGTCCTAATCCTCCTCCCCATTAACAAAACTGATGGTGCCATACCCGTAGTTGCATACGGAGTAGTTCAATAACTTAAGAGAAATTTACTTATGCTAGTAGGAACAGTAGCATGCGAGGCTTGTCGACATTTCTTATTATGCTTAAATGTCTGGACAAATCTTTCAGCCTCCCCATTTGTGGCAGGATGTTACATTACAGAAAAGGTGTGTAGAATGCCATATACATCCAAAACATCATTGAATTCCTGAGAAGAAAACTGAGGACCATTATTAAATACTATGCACTCTGGCAGACCATGGGTAGCAAAAAGCAGCATTAATGCTTTGATTGTGCAAAGTGAGGTAGTTGACTGCATTGGAATGATTTCTGGCCATTTACTGTAAGCATCAAGAACAATTAAGTAAGAATATCCAAGAAATGGGCCACAAAATCAATGTGTAGCAGTTGCCAAGCATGTCTAGGATATTCCCCGGGGTGCTAATGTGCTGGTGTTGGATTATTTTGATTGATGGAACAAGTCATAGACTTCTGAACAGACATTTCAATGTGCTTGTCCATTCCCGGCCGCCACATGTAACTTCTAGATATTGCTTTAGATCTTACAATGCCCTGGTGATCCTCATGTAGATCAGTGAGTACCTGTTTCCTAAGCTGCTTAGTAACAACAACTTTGGCTCCACATAATATGCAATCCTGTTCTGCGCTAAGTTCAGACCATACTGCCACATATGGTTTACATTCTTCTTGATCCATTGTTGAACCTCAACCAGTAAGTAAATGCTGAAGTATCTTGGACAATATTGGATCCTGTTTTGTGCTTTTAGCTATATGTTTAGCTGTGATAGGTAAGTTGCAGCTATCTAACAACAAAATACTGACATCATGATCTGTGGAAGGTTTGTCTACGGGTAAGCGAGATAGTGCGTCTGCATTTCCTATCTTGGTAGTAGACTTGCACTCTAATGTATAATTATAAGCTGCCAAAATGATAGCCCACCTTTGTAGTCGTGCAGCGACTAGAGTAGGTAAACCTGCTTTTGGACCTAAAATGGCTAATAATGGTTTGTGGTCAGTGATTAACTTAAATTCCTTCCTGCTGTATAGGTATATGCGGAAATTCTTTATGGCATACACTAGTGCAAGGCCCTCCTTTTCAATTTGCGAATAGTTTCTTTCTGCCTTATTCAACAATCTAGATGCATAAACAAGTGGCCTTTCTTTGCCATTGGGCATTGCATTAGCTAAAATTGCACCTAAGCGTACCCGTGAGGTGTCACACACTAGTTTTACAAGCAAGTCCTTCTGAAATGTGTCAAGAGCTTAGGAGAAGTTATTTCTGCTTTTATCTTCTCAAATGCCTGCTGACAGTCCACTGACCAGTACCATTCTATGTCCTTGTTTAACAGTCGATATAGTGATTCTGCTAGGGTAGCTAAGTCTCTTATTAACTTTCCATAAAATGTCACTAGTCCTAAAAATGACTGTAGCTCCTTGACAACTGCAGGTACTTTTGATAACTGTACTGCCCTGACTTTGTCATCTGTTTTGTGAATACCCTGGTCATTTATTTTGAACCCTAAATATTTAATTTCTGAAACTTTAAAATGACATTTTTGCTCTTTTTTTTTATTTTCATTCCATTTTCTTGGATGCATTTCAATACTGCTACTAGTCAGTCTTGATGCTCTCTCTCGTCCTTTCCTGCTACTAATATGTCATCAACGAAACAATATATTCAGGGCAGTCCATTGAATATGATATCCATGGCTTGCTTCCATATTGAGGGACTGCTGGCTACTCCATATGGTAGTCTTTTGGGACGAAATAACCCTCTTGGGGGGTCGAGTTCCATTCCCCCCTCTGGGGGAGCAGGAAAAGTGGTAGAGGCCATGACTAACAACTAGTCATGGATGTCCACAGATATCACTAAGTATATTATATCACTTGCAATGTTTGTTTGTCAATTTTGTTTAATAAAATATAGAGGCCTTGTGGCTGGAACACTTCATTTAATTGGAACACCACAACACTTTATCACTAAAACAGTCTACTATCTTTCTTCCCAACTCTCGTGAGAGAGGGAAGGGCAATCAGAAATTATGCAATGGATCACCTCGGTTATGAGGCACACTACAAAGTATGCTCAGCACCAAGTGGTCTTTTTATTTCTCTTCCCAGCTCTCTTACGAGAAGGAAAAGCAAACAGAATATAAATGCAAAATTGAAATTTGAACACTTTCTATAGAATTATGGAACACACAATCACAAACCAAAACAACACAAAGACAATCTTTCTGCCTCTCTCTCTCTGGCTCCCGTGAGAGAGGAAGAAAAGAAAACAGAGATAGATTCGTCTTTACTTTGTAGAAACTTCCACTTCAGATCAGGGAAGTAATGGAGGAGGAGAAATTCACTTCACTGGTAGGAAGAGGCTTCAACTAGCTATTTCAAAAGAGATAAAAAAAGGTAGAAACTTGAACACTTTCTATTTCTCTTTCTCTTCCCAACTCTTATTGAAGAGAGTGAAGAGCAGGCAGAAATATTTAGGGTTATAGAACACACACAGTCACTTGTTTTCACTAAAACAAGAAAGGAAACACAAAATCAAAACAAAAACAATGATTCTGTTTCTTTCTCTGGCTCTCGTGAGAGAGGAAGAAAAGAAAACAGAGATACTTAGGTTTTTTTCTTTGTAGAAACTTCCACTTCAGATCAGGGAAGTAGTGGAGGAGGAGGAAATCACTTCACTGGTAGGAAGAGGCTTCAACTACCTATCACAATAGAGATACAAACAGTGTAGAAACTTGAACACTTTCCATTTCTCATTCTCTTCCCAACTCTTATAAATGAGAGGAGAAGGCAGAAATATTTAGGGTTATAGAACACACACACAGTCACTTGTTTTCACTAAAACAGAAAAGGAAACACAAACGGAATCACAAAAACAAAACGAAAACAATCTTTCTGTTCTTTCTTTGGCTCTCGTGAAAGAGAAAGAAAGAGAACAGAGATACTTAGGCTCATATTTTGTGGAAACTTGGTCGACTTCAACTGCTGGCAGAGAGGAAGAAGGAGTTCCTATCACTCAGTCTGGTTCCGCCTCCAGTAGTGATAGGACCTACCTAAGTATCTCTGTTCTCTTTTCTTCCTCTCTCACGAGAGCCAGAGAAAGAAACAAAGATTGTTTTTGTTTTGTTTTGTGTTCCCATTTTTGTTTTAGTGAAAACAAGTGACTGTGTGTGTTCTATACCCCAAATATTTCTGCCTGCTCGTCTCTCTCTTTTATAAGAGTTGGGAAGAAAAAGGGAAATAGAAAGTGTTAAAGTTTCTATTCTGTGTTTTATCTCTTTTATGATAGGTAGTTGAAGCCTCTTCCTACCGGTGAAGTGAATTTCTCTTCCTCCACTCCATCCCTGATCTGAGGTGGAAGTTTCTACAAGAAAAAAACGAACCTAGGTATCTCTGTTTTCTTTTCTTCCTCTCTCACGAGAGCCAAAGAGAGAAACAGAAAGATTGCCTTGTTTTGTTTTGTTTTTTTGTGCTTTTGTGTTGTTTTGTTTAGTTGAACACACATTATCATGTGTTCCATAATTCTATAGAAAGTGTTCAAATTTCAATTTTGCATTTAAATTCTGTTTGCTCTTCCCTCTCTTAAGAGAGTTGGGAAGAGAAGTAAAAAGACCACTTGGTGTTGAGCATACTGTGTGGTGTGTCTCATAACCAAGGTGATCCATTGCATATTTTCTGTTTGCACTCCCCTCTCTCACGAGAGTTGGGAAGAAAGATAGAAGACAGTTTCAGTGATAAAGTGTTGTAGTGTTCCACTTAATTGAAGTGATCCCGCCACAAAACCCCTATATTTTATTAAATGAAATTGACAAACAGTGCAAGTGATATATACTTTGTGAAATCTGTGGATATCCATGACTAGTTGTTAGTCATGGCCTCTACCGCCTCTCCTGCTCCCCCCCCCAGAGGAGGCATGGAACTCGACCCCCTCAAGAGGGGTGAATGGTTGTGGGAAAGAAGAGGCCAAAGACGGCCTCTGGCAGCAGCCAGGAGAGTGCTGCTGCCCCAGTTCCCCCCCCCCAGCCCCAAAGGCTGATGCCTTGGCAAAGGCCCCTTCCTGCCCCACTCAGAGTCAACCTCCCCACCCAAAACCCACCACACAACACTAACCTGGCTCCTGACACACAGATCACACCTCCTACGGTTCCCACCCCTACACCAACTCCATCCACCCCATCACACAACACTCATACTCTTACCATCCTTCCAAACAACACTCACACTCCCACCATCCCCTCATGCAACACTCACACCAACACCTCCACCCCATGCAACACTCAAACATGCAATACAGTCACATGCAACACTCAGACCACACATACTCCTACTCACCACACCAGGTCCCGGGACCCCAAACTTAAATCCCATACCCTCACACCTCAACAGCCTATCCAGACACCTTTCTCTACCTTCTCTTCAAACGACAAATCCTCCTCACAGTTAATGAGCTCACCAACCTTCTTACTCAGGCCATACTGGCAACCGTGTGATTCCTCAAAACTGTCGACTCTCCTCAAGATGCCTACAATCAAGTCATCAAAGTAGCCCAATCCATGGTTGCCCAAGCCCTCGTTTCCAGAACCCACTGCCAGCCTCAACAAACCACCACTCCTACCACCTTCACCTCCTTAAATCATCAAGATGTCTAATCTCGTGATCCTACACTGGAATTCCCAGGGTCTCAGACACAAGGTACAACATCTTGAAGGCAATGCCAAGGCTGACAACATAGATGTCATCATGGTTCAAGAAACCCTGTGCACAGAGCAAAGCACTCCAAAAATCTCAGGATACAAAGGTTTCTACCAGCACTGGTCTCCAGGAGAGAACAGAGGCAGCGCCACCTTCATCAAGAAAAACTTGTTAGCCAAGGAAATAACCCGACCAGTCTTCTGCAGCAAAGATGTCCACATCCTCGCTGTTAACATCAAACTTCAGGGCAGCTTCTTAGATCTGTACAACATTTACAGACAACACAATGGTGGCTTAAACCTGACTACCCTCTTTGGGCTAGCCATTCATAGTGACTTGGTAATAGGAGGTGACTTCAAGGTGCACCATCCAAGATTAAGGTATGAGCACCCCTGTGCTGCAGGCAGACACAACATGAGCCTGCTGGATGACCAAGAAGATGTCTCCCTTCTCAACAATCATGAGCCAACTCATGACAGAGGTGGAATACTGGATCTCACCTTTGTCTCCTACTCCCTAAGGCAAGACGCCATATGGAGAGTTCATCCCCTGGTCACAAGCGACCACTATGAGATCCATCTCACGCTGCCAATTCCTGAAATCTTCCAAATCCCTGCTCCTCCCCCTTGATGGAATTTCAAGAAGTCCTACTGGGGCCAATTCCAGGAGCACGTCAACAAGTGGTTTTCAGCCTACACACCATCCGTAGACATCGACCAATCAGAAGTAGAGCTATTCAATGCTCTGCAAGCTGCAGCAAACTCCTCTATCCCCCTCTGTAAACCACAACACACCACTCATCGGGACAGATGGTACAACTGTGACAGAGTTAAAGAACTCAATCACTGGCTCAACATCATCCAGAAAATGCACAGAAAATGTTGCATTGAAGCCTCCTACCGCACTTTCCAGGCAGTCAAAGAACATGTCCTTGAAGAGACATGCACCATTAAGAGGAAAAAATGGCTAGAGTGGTGTCCCACCCTAGATGCTCACACCTCTGTGGGCCAGATGTGGAGGAGCATTAACTCCTTTGCTAAAGGTAAACCTTCTAATACTATCCCCCACAGGGATCCTAGCAGGGCAGCAGAAGAACTCTCTGTGAAATTTGCGGAAAGAGCAAGCTCCAAACTGCTCCCCATCACCACCAGAACAACTCTTCAGGACCTCACCACGACAAGATGGGAAGAAATAGAAGAAGCCATCAACAATGAAGATCAAACTGATTCCCCCTTCTCTTTGACTGAGCTACAAAGAGTAAGCAAAAGCTCTAAGAACACAGCTCCAGGTGATGAAAGAATCACATACGCAATGATTCAAAATATGGGACCCAAGGGGAGCTTGCTCTGCTCTCTCTGATCAATTCAACATACACACGACGAATCAGACCAGCCTCATGAAACAGAACAGACATTCAGCCCATCCCAAAACCACAGGACCCTGACAACTCTCGCCCCATCTCCCTCCTAAGCTGCCTGAGCAAGACAGCAGAAAAGATGGTGGACATTTCAGCTGGAAATGTCCACCCTTCCCAGAAAACATGTTTGCTTCCCAGCCTGGCTTAGGCACCTCAGAATGCATAGCCTCCATGCTATCATATATCAACAACTGCCGTAGATATATAATTTTCTTAGACCTAGAGAAGGCCTTTGAACTAGCCAATGTTCCAGCAATATTCTAAGCTCTTGTCGCAAAGGAGATCAAAGGAAACCTTCTCTCATGGATCAAGCAGAGTCTATAAAACCGTAATGCACGAGTCAAAGTAGATGGGCACTACTCCCCCTACAAAAACAATGAAAATAGGACCCCCAAGGAGGAATCCTTAGCCCCTTCCACTTTGTCTCATGGAAAAACTCATGGACATCGCACTACCACATGGAGCCAAACTCTTCAATTATGCGAATGACTTTGCCCTTGTCACAATAGGCAACAGAAACTCCAACAAGACACCAAGCCTCCATCTCCCTCAGAGTTAAAATCAATGCCCGCAAAACGAAGGCCCTTCCCATCCACCAGTGGAGACCAGACACTAATCTGGACATAGGTAACGAGCCTGTGGACTGGGTTACCAAGCACCAATACCTGTGTGTAATCATCGATGGCACTTTAACATTTGGACCTGAAATTCAACACTTGCGCGACAAATGCAGCTACCGACAAGTGGTCCTTTGTCGGATGCTGGGCCTTTACGATGGTGCATCTTTTAACGTCCTCAAAACCTTCTATGTACGAGCCATATGCAGCCTCATAGACTATGCTTGTCCCATACACTGGCTACTAAAAGACCAACAGTGGGACAAGATAGAAATCATTCAAAACAACGTCATGCGTACCATGCTAGGAGCCCCCATGTGGACCAAGAGAGAAAATATCCAGATGGAATAGGGACTTATGCTACTCAAACTCAGAGCTCAGCAAAGACTGTCCCTCTTTGTGGCCAAAACCACCACTGCCCAACATAAATGCCTCTCTGGCATAAATCTCCATCTAGCCCTCAATTGCCACCCCGACCACCATCCTAGAACCTGTGCAGCCAATGTCTGCGCTAGCCTGCAAGCACTACCAGTCAGGGAGAACATCCTAGCCAAGATACAGGACACTCTGCTTCCTGAATCCCGATGCCCACCCCCATGGAATGACCAACCACTCGACATAAAGATCGAGCTCCCTGACAACCCTAAAAGCTTGGTAAATCCGCTTGTCCTTAAAAACATATATAAGGATAAAATTCAGAGCTGGAGCAGGCCGAATTCTCAAGTCTTCTACACTGACGGCTCAGTAAATCAAGAAACTGGGGCCTCAGCCGCCGCCTTCACCACCGAAAACCACGTCCAATCCTGGAGACTGTCAAAATCCTGCTCATCGCTCCAGACTGAGCTTGTTACCATAGCCAATGCCCTCGTTTCTTCACTCAGGAAGGAGCCCTCCCTAATTCTCTCTGACTCTAAAGTCACCTTACAGACCATCAAGAAGCCACTCCTCAGAGACAATGTACGTATCATCACCACTATTCTCAGCCACTACCACAGGACAACCAGCCTTGGAAAAGCCATCACTCTTGCCTGGATTCCCAGCCACGTCGGCATCAAGGGAAATGAGGAAGCTGATCAAGCCACCAAACAAGCCACTCTTGTAGCAGGAATCCAAATATCTCTGCCTCCTGGGATTCAATAGATAAAAACCAAAGCCACCAAGCCACTCCTTAACGTCTAAATAACTAAGCACAACCTGTGTACTGACATTGACTCCCCCTCCACTTGCTGGTGCAAAGCCAGCACTGATCATCAGCGAATCACCCTTCCTAAGAACCTTTGACGAAGCACGGCGGTCAATGTGTACCATCTGAGACTCGGGTACAAGTGCACCTGGAGAATAGTGGATGATATCATCAGGGAATGCACCTTTTGCCAGGTAGCCTCACCACATTCACTGCTCCACTACATCCTCGAATGCAATTTCTTTTCAGAAATTTGACGGAAAACTGGTGCCCCCGCAACATCTAGTGAAGATCCCAATGCCCTTCATGTTGCTAGCTCCATAATCAGACCAGCAACAAACAACTACATGAACAGTCTACTGAATATCATCAGTCAATACCCTCCACCAAGATAACTATGTAATAACTCTCTTTCACCACCAAAACAGGAATTCATTAAAGTGTTTGATGTAAACTAGTAATCCTCAACTGAACACTTATGTTTTCCACTATCTTTACAGTTTTGCACAACCTCACCTGCGGGCTAAAATAGTAAGGCCGATTGCCCTCAAGAGCGAATACCACCAACAATAAGCAAAGTTCACCCCACCTCCACGCCAAAATAGGAAAGCCCAGTCGCCTTCAAGAGCGAATACCACTGTCAATCAACAAATCTTACCCCACCTGCGGGCAAAGAAGGGAAGGTCCGCTCACCCTCAAGGGGGAACATCAACGAATGAAAAAAGTCCAAAAATCTATCCACTTTTTCCACCCTTGTGCAATAGTGGATGGTTCCTCTTGTATGCAAAACGCTCTGGTTATGGGTAGCTTGAACACCATGGTTGTGGTTGACTGCTGTGGGCTGGATACACACTCCTGCCAAAACTTGGTTGGTGCCAAATGTGCTGCCCTCCTCCGCCTGGTGTCGTTACCATTCGTCGCCACTGTTATATTTCTTACCTGTTCAATATAAGTAGATGGTTGTAAAGCTCTATGAAGCTCTATAATTGTACATGATGTGTAGTCATTAAGATACATATCCCATTCTCGTCGCCACTGTTATATTTCTTGCCTATTCAAAATATGTAGATGGTTGTAAAGCTCTATGAATGTCTATATTTGTGTATGATGTGTAGTCATTATAATACATATCCCATTCTCATCGTTAATGTTATAGAGATGATGTGGGGTGGATATGTATACACAACTATTATGTAGCTGCTTTAATTTTGTTATGCCATTTGTAGAAGATTATAAATTCTAAAACTAAACAAAATATATAATTGACATGAGAATAGTCAATAATACTGGATAATACTGAAACATTTAATGAAAGAATCAAAACCCTTGTATGAAGGGTCGTAACATAATATTTGTGGTTGTCAAACTTAAATAATAGAGAGCACTTTCTGAATGTACAATATAATACTTAACACTAGTTAATGGAGTATTTAACACAACACTTCAGGCAATTCACTGAATATCTTATCCATGGCTTGCTGCCATGTTGCGGGACTGCTGGCTACTCCATATGGTAGTCTTTTGGGATGAGATAACCCTAAATGAGTATATATTGTACAGTATTTTTGTGACTTGTCATCCCTGACTAACTGCTGAAAGACATGTTTAAGGTCAACTTTTGAAAAACCTTACATTCTCCTGGGGCTTCAAACATGTTTGTAGGTCTGGGTAGAGGGTATTGGGCTATTTGTAACTGTGGGTTTAGTGTTACCTTGTAATCTCCACACAACCGGACACCTTCATCCTGTTTTGCTTCTGGAATTAAAGGGGATCCCCAGTCTGAATACATTACTCTCTCTCATGTCCCTTCTGTTTCTAACCCTTTAATTTCCTGTTCAGCTGAGGCCCTTAAAGTATATGGAATAGGTCTAGGAGCAAAAAACTTGGGTGTTGTATCAGATTTCAGAACAAAGGTTGCCTTTGTGTTTTTTACTTTTGCCATGTCCTTTTGTAAAAATCTTCTTAAATTATGAAATGCATCACTCACAAGTGTAACAGTTTTATGTTCTACCTTCAGAACCTTCAAAATTTCCGACCATTTTAACTGAAAATGTTTCAACTAATCTAAACCCATTAATGTCTGCACTTGGCCTTTCACGATGGTGAGGGGCAGATCCTGTGCTGTCTGCTGATTAAACTGAACATTAACCTTGGCTGAACCTACTACCTTGATGTTATGTGCATTGTAATCCCACAGAAGTTTATTGCAAGCTTCTATGGACAAATTAGGTATTTTGCGTGCCACCTGTTCTGACATCACAGAGATGTCCGCTGCAGTGTCAACTTGCATGACAACCGGCACCCTGTTCATGTTTACTGTAATCATGAACCTCTTGTCTTTGCTAATTATAGAGTTAATTTGAAAAGATAATTCTGGCTTACTTCTATCTAATTGCTCTGATGGCACTTCTGACTGACCATTCTGTTGTGTTTCAGGTTTAACTGAGGTATAAATAATGTGTTTCTCTGTTTTGCGGAGCCTACACATGTTACTGAAATGACCCTTGCATCCGCAACTGTTATATTTCTTGTCAGTTGCTGGACACTTTGTCCTGTCAATAGGATAATGACCTGCCTCATCACACCTGAAACATGGTTTTGTATTTGTGGATTGCTTACCCACAGGTTTCCTTTGAGCTGTCTTGCTTTTACCTTGTTGCCATTGCCGTTTACCATACTGGAAGGACACTATATTGAACTGAGAATTATTTTGTGAACCCTCAATACCTTGAGCTTGAGAATTTGCTTCTTCCAGAATCCTAGCTGTGCCTAAAGCCTTATCTAATGTAAGGGTTTTCTCCTGAAGCAATTTTTTTCTAAGTTCATGTGAATTACATTTGGCTATAACCTGATGTATTATGACATCCTCCTTGTTATGGAACTCACAAGTAGAAGCTAACTCTTTCAACTTGATAACAAAAGCATCAAGTGATTCACTTACACATGGGTTCACTGGCTAAACCTAAATCTCTCATATCTAAAATTAATATTTGGAGCAAAATAGGCACTTAAGCAATCAATTGTTTGTTGATGGGTGTTACCTGCAGGTGTGAGGGTTTTATATACCTCTTGTACCTCTAGATCTGCTACATGGAGTAGAAAGGCATGTTTCTGCTCATCCCTGGTGACTCCTATGGCCTTCAGGTATATGTCAAACTAATCTATCCACTTATTGCACCTCTGTGCAATAGTGGATGGCTCCTCTTGTATGAAAAATGCTCTGGTCACGGGGAGATCGAACACCATGGTTGTGGTTGACTGCTGTGGGTGGGTTACACACTCCTACCAAAACTTGATTGGTGCCAAATGTGCAGCCCTATTCTGCCTGGTGTCATTACCACTCGTTGCCACTGTTATATTTCTTACCTGTTCAAGATAAGTAGATGGTTATAAAGCTCTATGAAGCTCTATAATTGTGTATGATGTGTAGTCATTAAAAACATATCCCATTCTCGTCGCCACTGTTATATTTCTTGCCTGTTCAAGATAAGTAGATGGTTGTAAAGCTCTATGAAGCTCTATAATTGTGTATGATGTGTAGATATTATAATGCATATCCCATTTTTGTCGTTAATGTTATAGAGATGATGTGGGGTGGATATGTATACACAACTATTATGTAACTGCTTTAATTTTGTTATGCCATTTGTAGAAGATTATAAATTCTAAAACTAAGACAAAGTATATAAATGACATTAGAATAGTCAATAATACTGGATTATACTGAAACATTTAATAAAAGGATTGAAACCCTAATATGAAGGATTGAAACATACCATTTATGGTAGTCAAACATAAATAATAGAAAACACTTCCTGAGTGTGCAATAGCAAACTAAACACTAATTAAAGGGGTATCTTAGACACAACAAATAGAGGACACTGCGATTGCAGAAACAGAAATGACACACCGTTAATAAAGGGAAACTGAAAGCACGAGCACACAAATGATGAGTTTCCAATGTCATTCTACTGGATGAAATTATATTGGTTAGTCACAGCTAACCAGAAATATTTACGATACCGTAAGAGCAAACAAAATTATTATTTGCCGGCATCAGAGTAAAACAATTTATTTACTATAAATGAAGAATAAGCGAGACAAATACAGTTCCGGTTTTACGTCACGGACTCCCTTATCAACCAAGGACTAGGACGGTTGCCTTCTTGCGAAGGACTTGTTTTGGCAGATGTAATCCTTACGCTGAGTGCATGCCTTTGCTAACCTCAGACCGTGGCGGGGCGCCAACCCTCGACCTGACGCCTCAGAGTCGGAGACGCTACCGACTGAGCCACGGCGACTACAAGCGCAACAAATGCAGCATGTATCCCTAAATTGTGGGCAAGCACAAAAGTTTGCCATGACAATTGGGCAAAATTACTTCTCAATTATTTGCAAATGATATGGCAAAATGCTTTATTTACGATAAAGGGAGAATCTACGAGATAAATATGTATTCATTAAATTTTGGTTAGCAAAAAATATATGCAGTGCAAAGAGGGCAAAACCACCTTTTGAAGTATTTGCAACTTATAACTCAAAACACTTGATTCACAATATTTGAAGAATCAGCAAGATAAATAAAGTATGTATTTATTAAACAGTGGTTAATAATAAATATTTGCAATGCCAACTGCGTAAAATTACTTATTAATTATTTGCGGTATATAACATAAAACACTTTAGTTAAATAATTAATTATTTGCAATTTATATAGTAAATCACTTAATTTACGAGTCTTGATGTATAACACTTTATATACAATGATAGCAAGTTGTGAACTGAAATTAGAATTCGTTAAGAAAACGGGAAAATGTTTTATGTGGTAACGAGCAGTCTTCTGAGGATGAGATTTTTGTGTGGCACATTCAAGGAAAGAAATTTCTTGTCAGTGTAAATCAGTGGTAATTTCCAGGTAAGTGAATTAAATTTGGCAAATGAGATTCCAGTTAGGTAATCTACAAAAGTTTGTTTTGTATGGGAAAGGAATCTGAGAAAATTTTCGTAGGATTTGACCGGTAGAGGATTTGACCATTAATGAATTTAACCAGTTTATCGAATTCCCAATTTCCTTGACCAACGAGGTTTACCATAAACTATCTCTCACCTTGTTTGTGGCTGATGAATTCCTGTGAACATGCCACATAAATAAGGTTTGAAGTAAGCGTGAATGCTGAGGCGAGATCTTGCCTCTGGGATGTTTGGCCGCCAAATGAGGACGTTTCAATGTCCCTCCTGGTGACATCATCCGTAGGAAATAGATTCAGTGCAGTAACTCGGTCATATAAAATTTAAGTGCTACTTTAGTGGTGATCCCTGGCAGGTAATTATGGCAGAGATGCAAGGGAGAGACAGTAAATTTGGTGCAACAAGCGGAAGCAAATAAAAAAAAACTAGAAATATTATAAGCAAAATAGGTTACTGGCGAACAATTTCCAGAACATTCTTTGCGTTGCAGGAGACGGAATTTTAACTATTCAAATAATAAACAAGCTACTGAATATGTATCTAGACAGGCTAATGACATATCAGCAGGGTCATATTTATAACAAAATTATTAGCAAGAGCAATTTTTAAAATATAACAATATTTATTAGCAAAGCAAGTTTATAAAAAGAAATTTGTGTAAACAACGCATCTAACAGACTCACTAGGATTATGATATTGTTCATGAGTACAAAGAAAGGCTGAAAACTGAGAAATAGGAGGGAGATTTTTATATTGGAATCATGATTTCTATACGTACAAGAATATCAATTAAGATATGGTTAAAAATTAGCTATAATCTGAAATGTATATTGCAAATAATCATATTCTGCAAAATGCAAGGAGCAAGAATTATTTTAATAATAAAAGAAGACTGTTAATAGTTACTATATTAACTAATAAGTCATCTACTACAGCCTCTGGTGACTTCAAGCGAAACAGTAATTACACAAAGAGAATATTGAATTAATAAAATTCTACTACAGAAGGCGAAAAAAGAACAAAGGAAGTTATGGTGACTTCAGTGTTCTTATGAGGGATGATATATCCTTTTAAGGGAAAAGAACAAATAAAAAACAAATGGGATTCACCACTGGAACATATCATACTATCAGTAAAGTGAACAATTCCTATTAAAAACAAAAATAAATGACATGCAAAACATGAAAGGAAGGTGATCAAATTCAAATTTCAAGAAAATTAAAATCATAATTCAATATCAGAGAATATCAATGTAGAACTTTAAGATTTTTTTCACATGCAATGAGGCAATAATATATAAAAAATATATATATATGTAAAAGGAAAATTTTGAATCAAGTCATCATTTACAGTGGTGAATGGATTTAAAACAGCTTCAGCTATTCAACAGTAAACTAAAAGTGTCCGCTATGTTCTGGCTTTCAGAGTCCCACATAGGGAAATATAAAACTACAATAAAAGAAAAATATTCTTCATCTTCTTCTTGATCTTCCATTAGAAATAACGTTAATACACATGGATATCTTCTACAAGAGTGTATGAACACACTATACTAAAGAAAACTAAGTAAAACCCATTTTGCACGTACAAATTGATATACGTATGTAAGCTAAAATAAACAAACACAGTATTAAAGACATAAAAGATAAGCATAAAAATAAACAACACATCAGAGAAATAATCTTTACAGAGTAGTCAAATTGAGGCTAACAACGCCAGCTTCCTCATTTGAGGGTAACGACCGTCGACTTAGTAGATCAGCAAGGTCATTGTCCTTTTCATCAACGTGTTGGGCTGTGAATCTGAAACGATTCAGGTAAAGTCCCTACCTTCTCAGCCAAGGATTCAGCTTGTCTGGAGTCTGTAAATATAGAAGAGGATGGTGGTATGTTCTCAGTGTAAAATGTCGGCCATACAGATGGACTGCAAATATCTTTATGGCCCTGCAGGGCGAAGCCTGCGGCTTGCATTTTGCACTGGAGCTGCTTCTGCTGAGTTGTCCATCTGGGCTTGCAAAAGCACGGCATCCAGGCCTTCATCTAAGGTGTTGGTCTGTAAGATAAAGGGAAAATCTGGGTTTACCAGTTGTAATGCTGGCTCACCCGCCAATGTTTCTAGGAGCTTGAAAATGCTCTCTTTGCCTCATCTGTTCATTGGAGAGGGGAGGTTTTACCTCGTTTTGAGGACGTCATTTGTTGCAAAGGGGCAGCGATAGTATTAAAGTGTAGAATGAACCGTTGCTAGTAGCCGACACTACCCAGGATTGATCTCAGTTGAGTGACAGTAGCAGGTTTTCCCATATCCTTAATAGCTTTCACCTTGTCATGTAAAGGGGATGTAACACTTTCTCCAACCAAGTGGCCAAGATACTGAAATTGTGAAACCAATCTCGCATTTGGAAGGCTTTTTAAGTTTAAATGAGGTCCATGGTGCTTCTGATGAGCTAGAGCTCTGCGAAAAATCCCAAGGTGCGATGACCAATCCTGACAATGCACCAGGATGTCATCTATAAAGCATGAAACATAGTCGAAGTCCTGCAATACTGTCCTCATGAGTCGGGTAAAGCAGCCAGGGGTATTCACCATACCAAAAGGCATGACTCTGAACTGGTACAGACCGAATCTTGTGGAAAAGGCTGTTAGAGGCTTGGTAATCTTGCATAGAGGGACTTGTCAAAATCCACTGGCCAGATCCAAATTGGACAAGTAGTGGGCTCGGGAGAGTAGCGAGAAAATATGCTCGGCATCGGCAATGAGCTCTCCATCAAAGAATATATGGGATTTAAGCTTACGACAGTTGAGGCAGAACCTGTGACTGCCATCTGGCTTACGTACTGCCAGTAATGGTGAACACCAAGGCAAACTGTTCTTTTCAACTATTCTGAGGAAAACCCAAGAGTCAAGATCTTCATTCAGCTGTACAGACAGCTGGTGGGGAAGGCCATAGGAATGCTGAAATGACTCTGGGTCAGTCAATCTGACATGATGCTCAAGGGTAGTGGTAGTGCCTGGGAGGTCATTGAAGTTGTTCTCATAGTCCTCTAATAGCTTGTTCAGCTGTTCCCGTTGACTTGGTTGCAGTCTGGAGTTGATAATGCAATTACTCACACTTTCCTTTCAGTGTGTGGGAATAGCAGGATCCTTACCATCATCAAAAGTAAAGGTTACGTCTGCAATTGCAAGAGCGATGGCTGTGACCAGAGAGGCTTCTTCTGAAAAACTCCACTCCTGTCAGGCTGTCTCCACTGCAAGGGAGGGTTACTCCAATGTAAAAGATAAGGGGTGGTTATAATAGAGCACCTGTGTTGCTGCAGCCTCGGAGGTAATGATGTTGAGGGCACCTATAGGGTTGCTGAGAGTGCTAGCGCAGGATCCCTGTGGGCCTCCGGGTCCTCAGGATACAGCTTCAGCTGGTTAATGTGGTATTTCCGGTTATTGCCATCAACATTTAACATGTAATTATCTGTTGGGGGAATGGAGAGTTGTTAAGATTCTGTTTTACTAAAGGGATTCAAAGTACTGAACTCGGTTAAGAGCTCACAAACAGACAGGACAGATATTTATACTTGAACACCCCACCCGTATACCACTACTTGGTTAAATGAAACTCAGAATTCAACTTTCTTTTAATTTTGAATATGCAATGACATTAAAAGAATTTTATTAATTTTTTTTTAATAAAATTTTATGAAATGCTACCTTGAATCTCGGAGGTGGTGAGCACAAATTCGTTTCCCAGCACCACAGATGTGATTACCTAATTGTGATTACCTTATTGTGTTTATGGACAAGAGCCCAAAGCTCGTATCTTCCCATCTGATCGGTTCCATTTTCTACTTAGTGATACTTATCATACCTGTCCTTAAAACTATGGATTGAGATAGCATTAACTACCTCCTCACTTAGCGAATTCCAATTATTAACTACTCTTACACTGAAAGAGTATTTCCTTACATCCTGGAAAGATGTTTTCCAACGAAGCTTCAAACTATGACCTCTAGTTCTACAGCCTGCCATATCAAAATATTGATCCCTATCCACTCTATCATAACCATGAAGGAATTTAAAGACTGTCACCATATCCCCCCTCAATCTTCTAGCTTCGAGTGATGGTAAGTCTAATTCCCTCAGCCTCTCATCATAACTGAGATTACGTATTTCTGGCACCAGTTCGTGGCATGTCTTTGAACTTTTCCAAGCTTAGCTATGTGCTTTTTCAAGTGCGGATTCCAAAAGGGGGCTGCATATTCGAGTTTTGGCCTCACATAGGTTACATAAATATTTTTGAACATTTCCTTGTCCATGTGCCTGAAGGCTACCCTTACATTTGAGAAGAAGGCATATCCTGCCCTTACTATGCCATTTATATATATTTCTGGAGACAAATCTGCCAGTATGTTTACTCCTAGATCTCTCTCATTTTCTGTCTCTTGAAGTTGTACTCCATCCACCGAGTAGTCAAGCTTGGGCCTTCTTGCACTTGTACCCATTCTCATTACCTTACATTCCGAAGTATTGAATTTCATTAGCCACTTTTCTGACTACTCATGCAGACTATTTAGATCTTCCTGAAGTTCTCTACCATTGTCTTCGTTTCCTACTCTCCTCACACTCTTTGCATCTTCTGCAAACATATTCATGAATGCATTTACAGACTCTGGTAGGTCAATAGCATATACAAGGAACAAAAGTGGCCCTAAAACTGAACCCTGTGGAACTCCACTACTAACTTTTCTCCACTCAGACACTGTGTGTCTTACTCTAACCCTCTGTTCCATTCCTTCTAAGTAAGTTTTTATCCATTCCAAGCCATTTCCACCTATTCGAGACATTGCTTGCAGCTTCCTAATAAGTCTCACATGTGGAACAGTGTCAAACGCTTTCTGGAAGTCTAGGTACATGCAATCTGCCCAGCCCTCTCTTTCCTGTAAGATTTGGCTTACCTCATCATAAAATTCTAATAAGTTTTGTATTGTTGATCTACCTTCTCTGAAGCCATGTTACCTCACTGACAAAAAGTTGAAGGATTCCAAGTGAAGAGAGATATGTTTCCTTAGTAGTTTCTCCATAACTTTGCAAACTATGCTGGTCAAGGAAACTGGTCTATAGTTCAGAGCCGTATCCCTCCTTCCCTTTTTGAAGATAGGTATCACATTTGCTTGTTTCCAGCATCTTGGAATCTTCCCTGACTCCAGTGACTTTTTAAATATGATTCTTAGTGCCACTGATATTGAGGTTGCAAATTTTTTAAGTACATGAGGGGATATATTTTCAGGACCCGTAGCTTTATGAACATCTAACTCCATCAGCGCTTTGCATACCTCTGTGGCTGTAAGGTTGATGTTGTCTAATACAGGCCCTCGAACTGCTACCTCTGCAATCTGAGGGGGTGGGGTATTTTCTTCTGTAAATACTGTTTGAAACTCCTTGTTCAATTCTTTGCAGATCTCATCATTCATCTCGGTGATGCTTCCATCCACTCTCTTAAGCCTTAAAACCTGTTATTTTACCTTCAGTTTTCCTCTGATAAAGCTGTGGAAAAGCCTGGAATTTTCTTTAGCCTTCATGGTGATGTCCCTCTCATAGTATCTCTCTGCCTCTCTTCTATTACTTAGGTAATCATTTCTTGCTCTTTTGTAGGTTTGCTAGGCATTTATGTTTTTTCTCCTCCTATACCTTTTCCAGCATTTGTCTCTCCACTCAGTAGCTCTTTTACACTCATTATCGAACCATTTCTCTCTGGCATGAATTACACCTACTTTGGTGACAGGTATGCAGCAATCTACTATCTTCCCATATTTCTCACAAAAGATGTCATACATTTCTTGTACTGATTTGTTGTAAAATAAGGTTCTCCAGTCAATAACTGCAAAAAGCTCATTCATTTTGATGTAATCTCCTTTTGGATAGTTCCTCCTCATGTCCATCAGTGCCTCTACTCTCAGGCAGAATATCTTCAATGATTTACTCCATCAACAACACACAGTGGTCACTCTTTACAATTGGTGGTTCATAATAAATTTTTTCAATATCCAACACATTATCTGTGAATACTAGATCAAGTAGTGATGGCTCATCCCCACCTCTGGCCCTCGTTGGTTCCATTACATGTTGGTGTAGAAAATTCCCTTGTACGCAATCTAGGAATCTTGCACCAAATGAGTCCTCACCACTGTGTGGGTCAAGATTTATCCAATCTACCTCTCTATGACTAAACTCTCCCATAATCAAAATCCTACATTAATCTCCCGTGCCATGTTAACAACTGAGTTTATGACTTCAATAGTACCTATATGACTTTCCTCATAAACTTCTAGCCTATTCTGGTTCATTGGTGGGTTATATACAACAGTTATTATAATGCTCTCTGACCCAGTATTTATGCGAGCAACAAGAAATTCCTTGAACTTACTTTCTATAACCAAGTTTATTTCTTCAACTTGAATCCTTTCACTTATGAGCAGTGCTATCCCTCCACCAGTCCTCTCAGATCTTTCAACCCTTAATATTCTGAAGCCCTTAGGAAAAACTGTGACGCTGATTATGTCCTAAATCAACTTAGTCTCTGTAATTGCTACTAAATCTGGCTTACTGTTGTAAATCCTATCTTTTAATTCTACTGCCTCACCAGCTAATCCATCAGCATTTGTGTATAACTATCTCAATGAGGCCCCATTCCTTGATCTACTGTCATTATCTTCTTTATCTCCCCTTTGTCTGGAAGAACTCTGAAATGAAAATTTTTCTTCTCTTCTTCATTTCTTTCCTCATTTAACCTTCTGGCATCTTGCAACAAGTTTTTTATCTTTCCCATCTCTTCCTGTGTTATGTATTGTCTAATGAACACTTCTATGAATTCTTGAAGGTCTTTTAGACTTTTTTTTTCTCATCAATATTTCCCTACATGTTTCCCCTCTCTCAAAGGTTACTTTTGTTGGTCTCGGCTTTCCTTCCCTCGAATATTTGCCTAGTTGGTGAATGTTTACAATATCCTCGGGACCACAAACTACTCCAAGCTTTCTTATCAGGTCTACAACCCTAGCATTATTTTCTTCAAGTCTCCCCTGCCATGTTGGCTCCTGGGATTCACTTTTGCCTGAGATTACCACTGTCTTCTCTTTCTCAAGTGCCTGTTTAATCAGTGGATCTGCCCTTTCCATCACAACGTCTTTCATTTTTTTCTATTACTGTCTCTTTATAGTCAACTGTTTGTATGTTTTCCAGTGCCACCACCTTTACAGCCTCTTTTACTGCCACATTCCCCTTTAGTGCATCAGCAAAGGAAGTTTTCATGGCATCATTTTCCATATTCAGCTCCTGGAACTCTTTTCTAAACTGTTCAATGTTTTCCTTAATCTGGACATTCCAAGCTGCAATCTCGTCTCTCTCAGAAGAGAGCAGTGAACTAACATCTAATTCATTTAGGTTGTCATTCAGCTGTTTGTTGTTATCTTCTTGTTTAGAAATTCTGGTTTCTAGTTAACTATTTTCCCCTTCCAGCTTCTTTATTCGTTTTTCAAGTTCTTTTCTCTCCTGCCCTTGTGCTTTATTTGGTCCATCCAAAAATCTTATTTCCTCTCTGAGTGTTTCATTCTCTTTCATTTCTCTATCCATATTCCGAATTTTATCATCAAGGCTTATAACCATTGCCTCTAAATCATTGATTTTCATTTTCAATCTCCTGATAGCTACCCCTCCTCCCGACCCATGGGTGGGAGAGGTTTGGGACAGATATGGCCTCATTTTTATGTTTTCCCTTTCAAAAAAATAAATAAATAAATAAATAAAAACTTTTATTCAAGCTTCACACAGAATTTTCATATCTTTATATAAGTGCCAAGACTTTGGCATCAACTCGACGATTACCTCTGTCACACAAGCAGAGTAGAATAGAGGACACTGCAATTGCAGAAACTGAAACAACACACTGTTAATAATGGGAAACTGATAGCATGAGCACACATATAATGAGTTTCCAATATTATTCTACTGGATGAAAATATATTGGTTAGTCACAGCTTACCAGAAATATTTATGCTACCATAAAAGTATACAAAACCATTAATTCTTTGCTGGTATTAAAGGAAAACAATTTATTCACAATAAATGAAGAGTAAGCAAGACAAATACAGTACTGTATGTATTCCTGAGATTTTGGGCAACCACAAAAGTTGCAATGTTTATTAATGATTTGCAATTAATATGGTACTACACTCTATTTACGATAAAGGAAGAATCTGCGAGATAAATACAGTATTCATTCACTTTTGGTTATCAAGAACTGTTTTCAATGAAAAAAGGGGGCAAAACCACCTTTTGAAGTATTTGCAACTTATGACTCAAAACACTTTATCCCCAGTATATGAAGAATTAGCAAGATAAATACAGTATGCATTCAATATTTTGTTGTTAACAGGAAATATTTGCAAAACCAACAGGGTAAAATTACCTTTTAATCATTTGCAGTTTATAGCATAAAGCACTTTAGTTAAATGATTAATTACTTGCAATTTATATAGCAAATAGTTTTATTCACGAGTTTTTGACGTAAAACACTTTATTGCGATGATAGAAAGGGGTGAAATGAAATTAGAATTTGTTAGGAGAAGGGATAGATTTTTACAGGCTTATAACCAATCTTCGGAGGATGAGAATTTCTTTTATCACAGTCAATGAAAAGACACTTCTTAGCATTGTATATCAGCTGTAATTTCCAGATTAAGGAATTAACTTTGGCTATTGAGATTCCAGTTAGGTAATCTAAAAAAGGATTTAGCCAGTAACGAATGTAACTAATTCTCGGAAGGCCAATTTGTTTGACCCAAGAGCTTTACCATACACTATCCCTCACCTTGTTTGTGCCAGATGAATGCCTGTGAAGATGCCACGTAAATAAAGTTTGAAATAAGCTTGACTGCTGAGGTGAGATGCTTCCTCTGGGATGTTTGGCCGCCAAATGAGGACACATCAATGTCCCTCCTGGTGATGTCATGTGTAGGATACATTTCCAGAGCAGTAACTGGTTATTATTTTATACTGGGCTACTTTAGTGGTGGCCCCTGGCAGGCAATTATAGCAGAGATGCAAAGGAGAGACAGTATTTTAGGTGCAACAAGTGGAAGCAATGAAAATAAAACGAGAATAATAATTGAAAATTAGGTTACTGGTAAATAATCTCTGGAACGTTCTTTGCGTTGTAGGAGACGGAATTTAAGTATTCAAATTATAAAGAAGCTACTGAAATATATCTAGACAGGCTAGTGACATAACAGCAAGGTCAAATTTATGACAAAATAATCAGCAAGGACAATTTTTATAATAATTTATTAGCAAGAGCTATTTTATCATAAGAAAATTGTAAAGAAAATGTATCTGATAGGCTCACTGAAATGAGGGAACAGTAGGAAAACAGAAACAGGGGGCAGCCTTTATATCAGGATTATGCTTTCCACACGTACAAGAATATTAAATAAGGTATATTTAAAATTAGCTATAAGCTAAAATATAAATTGCAAATAATCATTATTTGCAAAAGTCATGAAGTGGGAATAATTTTTAGTTAGTAAAATGACAGTTAAGTTACTAAATTAACTAATAAGGCATCTAACAGCCTCTGGTGACTTTGAGTGAAAGACTCTGTCACAATGGCCCGTTTTAGAGAATATTGATTTAGTAAAATTCTACTACAGAAGCAGAAGAAAGAACAGGAAGTTATGGTAACTTCAGTGTTATTATGAGTGATGAGATATCCTCCTCATGGAAAAGAACAAATGAACAATAAGAATGGGATCCACCACTGGAACATATCATACTATTAGGAAAAGTGAACAATTCTTATAAACAAAACATTAAATGACATGCAAAACATAAAAGAAATGTGATCAAATTCAAATTTAAAAAAAAATTAAAATCACAATTAGATATCAGTGAATATCAATATTTAAGAATGCTTCACATGCAACATGGCAATAAAATAATATAAAAAAAATTCAATATACGCATATGAAAAATTTGACCCAAGTCGACATTAACATTGGCGACTGGATTTAAAACAGATTCAGCTATTCAACACTAAACTAAAAAGTTTCCGCCATGTTCTGGCTTTCAGAGTCCCACAAAGGGAAATATAAAACTATGATCAAAGAAATATTCTTCATCTTTTTCTTTTCCATTAGGAATAACGCTTGTACGATAAAATAAACATGTACAGTACAGTATTGAAGACATAAAAGATAAACATAAAAAATAAGCAACACATCAGAGAAGTAATCTTTACCGACTAGTCAAATTGAGGCTAACTGCACCAGCTTCCTCATTTGAGGGTATCGACCGTCGACTTAGTAGATCAACAAGGTCATTGTCCTTGCCATGAACATGTTGGGCAGTGAATTTGAAAAGATGCAGGTAAGCTGCCCACCTTTTCAGGCGAGGATTTAGCTTGTCTGCAGTCTGTAAATATAGGAGAGGACGGTGAACAGTCCTCAGTGTAAAATGTCGGCCATACAGATGGACTTCAAATTTCTTTATGGCCCAATATGCAGCTAGAGCTTCCATCTCCACGGTGGAGTAATTTTGCTCTGCAGGGCGAAGCCTGCGGCTTGCATATCACACTGGAGCTACTTCTGCTGAGTTGTCTGATCGGGCTTGCAAAAGCACGGCACCCAGGCCTTCGTCTGAAGCGTTGGTCTGCAAGATAAATGGAAAATAGGGTTTGTTGGCTGTAATACTGGCTCACCTGCCAATGCTTCACAGAGCTTGAAAAATGCTCTTTCCGCTTCGTCTGTCCATTGGACAGGGTAGGTTTTACCTTGCTTTGAGGAGGTCATTAGCTGCAAAGGGGCAGCAATAGTATTAAAATGTGGAATGAGCCGTTGGTAGTAGCCGACACTACCTAAGAATGATCTCTGTTGAGTGACAGTAGCATGTTTCTCCATATCCTTATTAGCTTGTACCCTGTCATGTAAAGGGGACATAACTCCTTCTCCGACCAAGTGACCGAGATACTGCAATTGTATGAAACCAATCTCACATTTAGAAGGATTTAAATGAAAACCATGCTGGTTCAGACGAGTGATCACTCTGCGGAGAGTCTCGAGGTGCAATGACCAATCCTGAGAATGCACCAGGATGTTGTCTATTAAACATGAAACATTGTCGAGATCCTGTAGTACTATTCTCATGAGTCTGCTGAAGCAGCCAGGGGCATTTACTAAACGAAAAGGCATGACCCTGAACTGGTATAGACCATATCTTGTGGAAAAGACTGTTAGAGGGTTGGTAGTCTCGCTCAGCGGGACTTGCCAAAATCCTCTGGCCAGATCCAACTTAGACAGGTAACAGGCTCGGGAGAGCAATGAGACAATATGCTCAGCGTCAGCAAAGGGATCTCCATCAAAGATGGTACAGGGGTTAAGCTTACGACAGTCAAGGCAGAACCTGTGACTGCCATCTCGCTTATGCACTGCCAGTAACGGCGAACACCAAAGCGAAATGCTCTTTTCAACCATTCCGAGGCAGACCCAAGTGTCAAAAGCTTCCTTCAGCCATACGGACAGCTGGTGGGCAAGGCCATAGGAATGCAGAAATGGCTCTGGGTCAGTCAATCTGCCATGATGCTCAAGGGTAGCGGTAATGCCGGGGAGGTCATTGATGTCGTTCTCGTAGTCCTCTAATGGCTTGTTCAGCTGTTCCCGTTGACTCGGTTGCAGTCTGGAGTTAATAATGCAATTACTCACACTTTCCTTTGGGTGTGTGGGGATGGCAGGATCCTTACCATCCTCAAAAGCTAAGCTTATGTCTTCAATTGCAAGGGTGGTGGCTGTGGCCAGAGGGGCTTCTTCCAAAAACCTCCACTCCTGTAGGTCTGTCTCCCCTGCTTGGGTGGAGTATTCCACTATAGGAAGTAAGGGGTGGCTATAATGGAGCACCAGTGTGGCTACAGCCTCGGAGGTTCTGTTGATGCTGAGGGCATCTATAGGGGTTGCTGAGAATGCCAGCGTAGGATCCCTGTGAGCCATTGGGTCCTCACAATGCAGCTTCAGCTGATTAATGTGGTATTTCCTGTTATTGCCATCAACATTTAGCACATAATTGCCAGGGGTACTACAGTGTATGGTCCTTTCCAGCGTAGCACTAGCTTGCAAGTATCTGTTGGAAGAAGTAACAGAGCTCGATCTCCGGGTGTCAAGGCACGACGCTTGGCACGATGGCCAAAGAGAGCTTGGCAGTCTGCTGGTAACCTTTCATGGCTAAATGTGCAGTTTTTGAAGCCTTTTTGAGATGGGACGAAAACCTCATAATATACTCATGGACGTCCCTATCGTCATTTTTGATGGTAGGTGAATCCCAACATTCTGCCAAGAATACCATTGGGCCTCTGACCTTATGACCATAAATCAGCTTGAAAGGCGAGTATCCAGTAGTGTCGTGGGGCATGTCTGAAGGAAAAAAGTGCAGCAGGGACGTAGTTGTCCCATTGCCTTGCTATATCTATCACTAGCTAGTGCAAACATCGCTTCAATGTTCCGTTATAGCATTTGCATGCTCCATTTGATTGGGCATGATAGACGCTCGTACGATTGTGCTTCATTTCTAAAAGGTTACAAAAAGCCTCAAAGAGCCTACTTGTAAACTGACTTCCATTGTCAGAAGTGACCTGCTCAGGAAAGCCAACCCTGGACCAGATTTCAAATAGGGTATGAGCGACTGCTTCAGTCGTGATAGAAGACAGTGGCTCTGCATCTGGGTACCTTGTTGCCAGGTCGACGTATACCAGGAGGAACTGTTTCCCTTGGATGAAGCTGGATTAATATGACCTAATATGTCAATAGCGACCTTGGAAAATGGCTCCAGTGAGAGCTTAGTTTTCCCCATGGAAACTTTCGGTAACTCTGCCGTAGAGGTGGATTGACAGACAGGACAGGAGCCCACATATCTGTCTACCAGGGTGTACATGTTTGGCCATGCAATAGCCCTCTGAAGAAAGTGCCGAGTTTTTGCTTTGCCTTTGTGTCCACTCAGAGGTGTGCCACATACATAGCCTGGCAGTGCAACGAAGCGGGCACTACCAACTGTTTAAAGGTGTGGCCATCTTTAGTCACATGCCTACGAAGTACTCCATCTTCAAGGGCGTAAGTGATCTGGCCTCCTCCTCTCACCGTGAAGGTCCTTCCCTCGGTGGCCTGCTGCATCCAGCGTTTGAGGCTGGGGCAGTCTTGCAGCAATTTGGCAAAGTCTGGACGGGACATCAATGGCTCTAAAGGTGCATCATCTGGTAAAGGAGGGGGAAATTCTCCGCGTTACACATTATATGTATTAACTGCGGCAGACTCAACGGAGTCAGTCGGAGAATAATCCAAAGTCTTGGCATCGAGGCCAGGAGTTGCTGCTGAAATGGTTTCACGTGACTTTGACCGAGGGAAGTTATTATGAGAAATGCCCTTATGATAGAGGTCGGCCTGGAAAATAGGAACTAGGTTCAGTGCACGACCCATCAAGACAGGGTAAAAAAGCCCAATCATTGCCACAGCTGGGGCTTTTCCCTTGTAGTATTTGCAATCCAGGTCAATGACACAGCATCGTCGTATTTGGGGTGTTCCTTCAGCAACCTGCACATGAACGACTTTGCCGGTAAAATCTTCATCCCTGACAAATCTCTCATCAAGAAATATGCCATTGGCCCCTGTGTCGAGGGCTATCTCAGCTTCCACACCATTTTTAGTTCTTAGGCATTTTGGGATCACCTCCGAATTATCTCGTTCGGTGAATTCCACATTGGCAAGTATGTACAGAGGTTCCTCGGCGTTATCCTCAGTGGCCCTTTCTGGCCTTATTTCTACAGCATGAGCCAAGTGCGTGGCCAGACGGCTATGCGGGCCGCTGCTGTGTGAGGGAGCGTGGTGGCTCTTAGAGTTTGGCTGAAAACCCTGGGAAGTTGGAGCAGAGTAATAGCCTTTGCCTCTGAACTGCTGAGGCTTAGGTCTTACCGGGTCATCCTTCTTGAGTGTGGGTGCATGGCGGTAATAAGGCTTATGAGTGTAAGGAGGATGTGCTGGATGATGTGAGTTCTGCGAGGGGCCATTGTGCCTCCTGTTCCTATGATCTCCTTTCCGGTGAGAATCATGGCCTGCTGCATGGGAGATACAACTATGAGGACGAGCCTTGGAATCGACCCTTCTTGCCTTCATAACATCACAGAGTCATACTCCAGGTTGGTTGTGCTGGAGGTACTCATCCACAACGGCTAAACTTTTCTCGTAGTTGATCTCATCCATAAGCTGAGTCCTTACATATGCAACAACATCCGGAGAGAGGTCATTAGCAATTGCAGCAAACATCAAGAATGCATACAACTTCTCACAAGGACACATTGCAACTCACAACCAATCATTAAAGAGGCGAGCCTTGCATTTGCCAAAGGTACTACAGTTCTTCTCCTTCAATGGAAAAGCAGATCTATACCTAGCTCGACTCTCAGCTGGTGAAAAGTTCTGCGAGGCCAGGAGTGTGCTTTTTACTTTCTCATGGTCCCTCAGTTGCATTTGGTCGAGTTCATTGACCAGGGAGAGTAGACGGGGTGGCATGGAGGCGAGCAGCCAATGACTCTTCTCAACCTCTGTGCCTTCGCTTGCTGCCGCAAGACTTTCGAAAGAGTGGATGTAAGTATCAAGCGGTTGCCTGCCGTCGTCTTCTTATTTCTGTATTGGGGAGGGCCTCTCACGAGGCTGGTCTCCATTTCCAGTTGAAGGACCACTGTCTGGGAATCCCGCTTGAAGGCGAGCAAGCTCAAGCTCATGTTCGCATTGTGCTTGTGCCTGTGCCTGGTCGTATTCGCATTGGGCTTGTGCCTGTGCCTGGTCATAATCATGTTAGGCTTGTGCCTGGTCATAATCATGATGGGCTTGTGCTTCGTCACTGACTTTCTTCTCCAGCTGATCTCGGCGTTCAACCATCTTCTCATGAGCCCATTCAAGGACCTTCTGTCCTGGGTAAAGACCATATCTCTCACCCCTAGCAATCATTATGTCCAGGTAATGCTCCTCATCGAATGTTTCGATGGTTTCCATGTTTGTTTCCTGTGACTGCCTGGTTTCCATGGTGGTTTCCTAAACAGTCAATAATGAAGTGCCAAAAAAAAACACACCACTAACAAATCTTTAAAAGAGTAAAAAAAAAAATGAAAGAACCACACAACACCGAGGAGGGAAAAAATTCAACATCACAGTTCAAACTTAAACATAAAAGTGATCTCAAAATACAATCAAGTGCAACAGCAGCAAAATGTTGCAAAACAGTGCATGAAACACTGGTAATACAAGATGGCAGTCGTGCCTGCTTAACAGCAATATGCGGCAGCACCTGCAGTTATGGTGCAAATTAAAGGAATGAGCAACAACCAATTTTACCGACTAGCACACAGTGCCAGAGAATACAAACAAGTATAGTATAGCGGTTGTGCCTGCGTATGAGAGCGTATATGGCAGTACCCACAAATAAAATGTCGTAAGTAAAATTCTGGAGTGTTGCCAAAAGGACACAGATCCTATTCCAAATACACGAAAGATAAGCTAACAGCTTACAAAGCAGCCTGATTACACATGTCTACTAGTAATGAGAAAATTTATTTTTGAGTGACAACTCAGACACATGAAGGGCTTAGCCTAGGCTCAATAAATGACACCAAAGTTTTTCTTCCCAATCTATGAGCAGTCAATGCTTAAATATAAAACACAATTAAAAGCAAAATACTTAATAAGCTTACTCCCAATTCCTAAATTCCAAGGAAATATAACCAATTCTTAACAAGTATCAGCCTTTAACGGATATATAAAACATGAATGCTTTAAAACTCAATCTTATCACGCAAATAAATGAAATTTTAAATAAGACGTCTTCTCGTCATGCAAAATTTCTTAATCCTGTTACCACATAATCTCATGCAGATTTTCTGAAATTTTGTTTACCACATGGGAAACAAGAAAATTTTAGTTACTATAATTAATTTTGAAAATAAAAAAAAATTCTGATTCGCAACGTCTCTAGTGATAAAATTTTCATGTGCAGCCTAAGATTCACTCATTTCAATAATCTAGCCAGTGGTAATCGGGTTTCATGCGCAATCTTAAAAAGCAAAATAAAATAAATTTATCAAAATCAGTCTGTCTGTTCGGGTCCCTGTTTGGGCGCCAATATTAATTTTAATTTTGAAAATGCAATGACATGAAAAGAATTTAATTAAGCTTTTAATAAAATATTATGATATGCTGCCTCGAATCTGGGAGGTGATGAGCACAACTTTGTTTCCCGGCACCACAGATGTATGCCAAGACTTTGGCCTCAACTCGATGATTACCTCTGTCACACAAGCAGAGTAGAATAGAGGACACTGCAATTACAGAAACAGAAACGACACACTGTTAATAATGGGAAACTGAAAGCATGAGCACACATATAATGAGTTTCCAATATTATTTTACTGGATGAAAATATATTGGTTAATCACAGCTAACCAGAAATATTTATGCTACCATAAGAGCATACAAAACCATTAATTCTTTGCTGGTATTAAAGGAAAACAATTTATTCACAATAAATGAAGAATAAGCAAGACAAATACAGTACTGATGTATTCCTTAAATTGTGGGCAACAACAAAAGTTGCAATGCTTATAAATGATTTGCAATTAATATGGCAAAACACTCTATTTACGATAAAGTAAGAATATACGAGATAAATGCGGTATTCATTCACTTTTGGTTATCAAGAACTGTTTGCAATGAAAAAAGAGGGTGCAAAACCACCTTTTGAAGTATTTGCAACTTATGACTCAAGAACTTTATCCCCAATATATGAAGAATCAGCAAGATAAATGCAGTATGCATTCATTAAATTGTGGTTAACAGGAAATATTTGCAAAGCCAACAGGGTAAAATTACCTTTTAATCATTTGCAGTTTATAGCATAAAACACTTTAGTTAAATGATTAATTATTTGCAATTTATATAGCAAATAGCTTTATTCACGAGTTTTTGACATAAAGCACTTTACTTACTATGATAAAAAGGGGTGAAATGAAATTAGAATTTGTTAGGAGAAGGGATAGATTTTTACAGGCTCATAACCAATTTTCAGAGGATGAGATTTTCGTTTATCACATTCAATGAAGCGAAACTTCTAGCTGTAATTTCCAGGTTAAGGAATTAAGTTTGGCAAGTGGGATTCCAGTTAGGTAATCTACAAAAGTTTGTTTGTATCGGAATGGAATCTGAGAAAAAATTTGTAGGATTTAGCTAGTAACGAATGTAACAAATTCTCGAATAGCCAATTTGCTTGACCCACGATCTTTACCATACACTATCCCTCACCTTGTTTGTGCCAGATGAATTCTTGTGAAGATGCCACATAAATAAGGTTTGAAATAAGCTTGACTGCTGAGGCGAGATGCTTCCTCTGGGATGTTTGGTCGCCAAATGAGGATGCTTCAATGTCCCTCCTGATGACTTCATCTGTAGGATACATTTCCAGACAGTAACTGGCTCTTATTTTATACAGGGCTACTTTAATGGTGGTCCCTGGAGGCAATTATAGCAGAGATGCAAGGGAGAGACAGTATTTTAGGTGCAACAAGTGGAAGCAAAGAAAATAAAATGAGAATAATTATGGAAAGTTAGGTTACTGGTATACAATCTCCGGAATGTTCTTTGCGTTGCAGGAGACGGAATTTAAGTATTCAAATAATAAAGATGCTACTGAAATATATCTAGACAGGCTAATGACATAACAGCAAAGTCAGGTTTATAACAAAATAATCAGCAAGAACGACTTTTATAATAATTTATTAGCAGGAGCTATTTTATCATAAGAAAATTGCAAAGAAAATGTATCTGATAGGCTCACTGAAATGATGGAATGGTAGGAAAACAGAAACAGGGGGCAGCCTTTATATCAGGTTTATGCTTTCCACACGTACAAGAATATTAAATAAGGTATATTTAAAATTAGCTATAAGCTAAAATATAAATTCCAATAATCGTAATCTGCAAAAGTCAAGACGTGGGAATTATTTTTAGTTAGAAAAATGACAGTTAAACTACTAAATTAACTAATAAGGCATCTAACAGCCTCTGGTGACTTTGAGCAAAACACTCTGTCACATTGTCAGAGGTCACACGGTGTACCATACTGTACGGTCCTTTCCAGCATAGCATTAGCGTGCGAGTATCTGTTGTAAGAAGTAACACAGCTCGTTCTCCGGGTGCAGGGGACGAGGTTGCGCACGATGGTCAAAGAGCAGCTTGGCATTCTGCTGGTGATCATTAATGTCTAATTGTAGTGTTTCAGGCTTTTTCGAGATGGGACGAAAACCTCAAAATATACTCATGGAAGTCCCTATCATCATTCTTGTTGGTAGGCGAGTCCCAACATTCTGCTCAGGATTCAACTGAGCCTCTGACCTTATCACCATAAATCAGCTCAAAAGGTAAGCATCCAGTAGTGTCATATGGTGTGTCTCTGAAGGAGAAAAGTGCAGTGGCGACGTACTTGTCCCATTGCCTGGGTGTATATATCACTAGCTTGTGCAAACTTTGCTTCAATGTCCCGTTATAGCGTTCGCATGCTCCATTTGATTGGGCATGATGGACACTCGTAAGAATGTGCTTTATTTCTAAGAAGTTACAGAAAGCCTCAATATGCCTACTTGTAAACTGATTTCCACTACAGGAAGTGACCTGCTCAGGGAAGCCATCCCTGGCGCAGATTTCAAATAGGGCCTGACTGACTGCTCCAGATGTGGCAAAAGATAGCAGCACTGCATCCGGGTACCTTGTTGCCAGGTCGACGTATACCAGGAGGAACTGTTTCCCTGTGGATGAATCTGGATTAATAAGACCTAATATGTCAATAGCGACCTTGGAAAATGGCTCTGTTGAGAGCTTAGTTATGCTCATGGGGACTTTTGGTACCAATGACGAAGAGGTGGATTGGCAGACAGGGCAGGAGCCCATGAATTTGTCTACCTCGGCATACATGTTCAGCCATGCAAAAGCCTTCTGAAGGACGTCCCAATTTTTTACTTTCTTCTGTGTCCACTCAGAGGTAAATGGTGTGCCACATACATATCCTGGTGGCGCAACAAAGCGGGCACCACCAACTGTTTAAAGGTGTGGCCATCTTTAGTCACATGCCTACGAAGGACTCCATCTTGAAGGGCATAAGTGATCTGGCCTCCTCCTCTCACCGTAAAGGTTCTTCCCTCGGTGACCTGTTGCATCTAATGTTTGAGGCTGGGGCAGCCCTGCTGCAGTTTGGCGAAGTCTGGATGGGACTTCAGTGGATCTAGAGGTGCATCATCTGGTAAAGGAGGGGGAAACTCTCCGTGTTCCACATTATTGGTACTACCAGCAGCAAACTCAATGGAGTCAGTCGGAGAATTGTTCAAATTCCTATTGTCGGAACCAATAGTTGCTGCTGAAATGGCTTGTTGTGACTTTGCCTGAGGGATGTTACAATGAGAAATGGCCTCATGGTAGAGATCGGCCTGGAAAATAGGAATTAGGCTCAGTACACGACCCAGCAAGACAGGGTACATAAGCCCAATCAATGCCACAGCTGGGTATTTTCCCTTGTAGTATTTGCAATCCAGGTCAATGACACAGCAGCGGGTTGCTGAAGGAGAACCTTCAGCAACCCGCACATGAACAACTATGCCGGTATAATCTTCCTCCCTGACGAAGCTCTTGTCAACAAATATTCCACGGGCCCCTGTATCGAGGGCTAGTACAGTGGTAACGCGCTGGCTTCACATTCACGAGGTCGAAAGATCGGTTCCCGTCCAAGACCGAGAGTTTAAGCTGTTTACTGGCAGGAACTGCTGTGGTTGGACACCACAGTGGGGGGTTGGGGCTTGCCCTGGCTGACGAATACCCATTGTATTGAAATGGAAATAAAGTTGTTTTGTTCACACCATTTATGGTTCCTAGGCATTTTGGGATCATCTCGGGATCATTATGTTCAGTGAATTGCACATTGGCAAGCTTGTACTGTGGTTCCTCAGCGTTATACTTGGTGGCCCTTTCTGGTTTTGTTTCTTCGGCATGGGCTGAGTGAGTGGCCAGACGGTTTTTCTGGCTGCCGCTGTGAGAGGGAGTGTGGTGGCTCTTAGAGTCCTTCTGAAAACCCTGGAAAGGTGGAGCAGGGTAATTGCCCTTACCTCTAAACTGCTGAGGCTTTGGTCTTACCAAGTTGTCCTTCTTGAGTGTGGGTGCATAGCCGTAATTAAGCTTAGGAGTGTGAGGAGGATGAGCTGGACGATTGAAATTCTGAGAAGTGCACTTGTGTTTCCCATTCCTGTGATCTCCTTTCTAGTGAGAATCATGGCCTGCTCTGGGAAGATGAAACTCTGAGGATGAGCCTTGGGATCAGCTCTTCTTGCCCTCATAAGGTCACAGAGACGTACTCCAGGCTGGTGTTGATGGAGGTACTCATCCACAGTGGCTAAACTTTTCTTGAAGTTGATCTCATCCTTAAGCTGAGTCCTTATATATGTAGCAACATCCGTAGGGAGGTTATTGGCAATAGAATCAAACATCAAGAATGAATACCAATTACCATGAGGACACTTTGCAACTCCAACCAATCATTAAAAAGGCAAGCCTTGCATTTGCCAAAGGCACTACAGTTATTCTCCTTCAATGGGAAAGCGGAGACAAACCTAGCATGACACTCAGTTAGTGAAAATTCTGCCAGGCAAAGAGTGTTCGTTTAACTCTATCGTAGTCCCTCAGTTGCCCTCAGTTGAATTCACTGACCAGGGTGAGCAGATGGGGTGGCATGGAGGCAAGCAGCCAATGAGTCTTCTCAGCATCAGTGCCATCGTTAGTGGTGGCAAGACTTTTGTAAGAGCGGATGTAAGTATTGAGCGGTTGCTTGCCGTCGTCCTTGGGGGAGCCTTTCATGAGGCTGGTTCCCATTTCTGAGTGAAGAACCACTTTCAGGGATTCCATCTTTAATCTTAGTGAGTGCAAGCTCATTTTCTCGTTGGGCTTTCTCCTGCTCATGTGATTTCCTCTCTAGCCTATCTCGGCATGCAGCCAACTTTCCAAAAGCCCACTCAAGGAGCTTCTCTCCTGATATTGCATATCGCTCACCCAGAAGAAACATCGTGTCAAGGCGGCTGTCTCCATCAAATGTTTTGATGGTTTACTGAGACTGCCTGGTTTCCATGGTGGTTTTCTGTGACTGCCTGGTAGCCATAGTGATTTCCTGAACAGTCAACAATGAAATGCCAAAACAAAGCAACCACAAAAAACAAAATTCTACAATAGTAAAAAAAAATAAAATTGAAAGATCCACACAACACCAAGGAGAGAAAATACAATCAACACCACAGTTAAAACTGAAACGTAATGGTGATCCCAAAACCTCACTATGAAAGTGACTCAAAACACAATCAAGTGCAACAACAGCAAAATGTTGCAAAACAGTGCATGAAACACAGGTATTAAAGGATGGCAGTTGTACCTGCTTAACAGCAATATGTGGCCATACATTCGGTTATATTGCAAATGAAAGGAATGAGCAACAATGAATTTTACTGACAAGCACCAGTTGCAAGAGAATACAAACAAGTATAGCATAGCAGTCGTGCCTGCGTATGAGCGCATATATGGCAGTACCAGCAAGTAAAATGTCGTAAGTAAAATTTTGGAATGTTGCCAAAATTGCACAGATCCTATGCAACATACACCAAAGATAAGCTAACTGCTTTCAAAGCAGCTAGATTGCACATGCGTCTACTAATAATGAGAAAATTTATTTTTGAGTGACAACTCAGACATATGAAGGGCTTATCCTAGGTTCAAAAAACAACACTAAAGTTTTTCTTCCCAATCTATGAGCAGTCAATGCGTGAATATAATAACTCAGTTATATGCAATATACTTAATATGCTTACTCCCAATTCCTAAATCCCAAAGAAATATAAACAATTCCTAACAAATATCACCCATTGACACCTATATAATACACTAATGCTTTAAACTCGATCTTATCACGCAAATAAATGAAATCTTAAATAACATGTCTCCTCGTCATGTAACATTTTAATTCTGTTATCACATAATCTCATGGAGATTTCCTGAAATTTTGTTTACCATATAATAAACAAGGAAAATATTAGTTAACATAATTAATTTTGAAAGTTAAAAAAGTAGTTTTGATTTGCAACATGTCTAGTGATAAAATTTTCATGTGCAGCCAGTGATTCATTCATTTCAGTAATACAAGCCAATGGTAATAGGGTTTCATGTGCAATGTTAAAAAGCAAAATCAGTCTGTCTGTTTGGTTCCCCGTTCAGGCGCCAATTTGTATTGTGGGGAGGTTGTTAAGTTTCTGTTTTACTAAGGGGACTCAAAGTACTGAACTCTTTTAAGAGCTCACAAACAGACAGGACATTTATTTTTTTTTAAATTTACCCATTCTACCACAACTCCGTTAAATAAACTTAGAATTCAACTTTCTTTTAATTTTGGAAATGCAATGACATAAAAAAAATGAATTAATTTTTGGAAAGCTGGAACAGATTTAAAATTTAAATTTATGGAATGCTGCCTTGAATCCTGGAGGTGGTGAGCACGATTTCGATTCCCGGCACCACAGACGGATGCCAAGACGTTGGCCTCGACTCGACGTTCACCTCTGTCACACAGGCAGAGTAGAATAGAGGACACTGCAATTGCAAAAACAGAAGCGATGCACTGCTAATAATGGGAAACTGAAAGCACGAGCATGCAAATGATGAGTTTCCAATATTATTCTACTGGATGAAATTATATTGGTTAGTCACAGCTAACCAGAAATATTTATACTACCGTAAGAGAATACAAAACTATTAATTATTTACCGGCATTAGAGTAAAACAATTTATTCACTATAAATGAGGAATAATTGAGACAAATACAATATGGATTGCTTAAATTGTGGGCATCCACAAAAGTTTGCAATGCCAATTGAGCAAAATTACTTATTAATTATTTGCAATTTATATGGTAAAACACTTTATTTACGATACAGGGAGAATCTACGAGATAAATATCCTTTCATTCAATTTTGGTTAGCAAGAAATATTTGCAATGCAAAGAGGGTAAAATCACCTTTTGAAGTATTTGCAACTTATAACTCAAAACACTTTATCCCCAATATATGAAGAATCAGCAAGATAAATAATGTATGAATTCATTAAATTGTGGTTAACAAGAAACATTTGCAATACCAACAGGGTAAGACTACTAATTAATTATTTGCAGTTTATGGCATAAAACACTTTAGTTAAATCATTAATTATTTACAATTTATATAGTTAATAACTTTATTTACGAATTTTGACATAAAACACTTTATTTACAATGATAGCATTGTAGAAAAAAAGAGATAGACTTTTACGTGATAATAAGCAATCTTATGAGGATGAGAAAGAAATTTCTTTTCAATGTATATTGGCAGTAATTGCCTAGTCAAGGAATTAAGTTTGGTAAATGAGATTCCAGTTAGGTAATCTACAAATGTTCGTTATGTATGGGAATGAAATCTGAGAATATTTTCGTAGGATTTGACCAGTAAAGGATTTGACCAGTAACGAATTTAACCAGTTTCTCGAATTCCCAATTTGCTTGACCAACGAGCTTTACTATACACTTTCTCTTACCTTGTTTGTGCCGGATGAATTCATGTGAAGACACCATGTAAATAAGGTTTGAAGTAAGTTTGACTACTGAGGCGAGATCTTGCCTCTGGGATGTTTGGCAGCCAAATGAGGACGATTCAATGTCCCTCTGGTGATTACCTAATTGTGATTACCTAATTGTATTTACGGGAAAGAGCCCAAAGCTCGTATCTTCCCGTCTCATGATCGGCTCCATTTTGTACTTAGTGATACTTATCATACCTGTCCTTAAAACTATGGATTGAGATAGCATTAACTACCTCCTCGCTTAGCGAATTTCAATCATCAACTACTCTTACACTGAAAAAGTATTTCCTTACATCCTGCAAAGAAGTTTTCTTAAGAAGCTTCAAACTATGACCTCTAGTTCTAGAGCCAGCCATATCAGAATATCGATCCCTATCCACTCTATCATAACCATGAAGGAATTTAAAGACTGTCACCATTTTCCCCCTCAACCTTCTAGCTTCGAGTGATGGTAAGTCTACTTCCCTCAGCCTCTCATCCTAACTGAGAATACATATTTTTGGCACCAGCTTCGTGGCATGTCTTTGAACTTTTCCAAGCTTAGCTATGTACTTTTTTCAAGTGCGGATTCCAAAAGGGGGCTGCATTTTCGAGTTATGGCCTCACATAGGTTACATAAATATTTCTGAACATTTCCTTGGCCATGTGCCTTAAGAAGGCATATGCTGCCCTTACTATGCCATTTATATGTATTTCTGGAGACAAATCTGCCAGTATGTTTACTCCTAGATCTCTCTCATTTTCTGTCTCTTGAAGTTGTACTCCAGCCACAGAGTAGTCAAGCTTGGGCCTTCTTGCACTTGTACCCAATCTCATTACTTTACATTTTGAAGTATTGAATTTCATTAGCCACTTTTCTGACCACTCATGCAGACTATTTAGATCTTCCTGAAGTTCTCTACTATTGTTCTCATTTCCTACTTTCTTCACAATCTTTGCATCATTTGCAAACATACTCATAAATGAATTTACTGACTCTGGTAGGTCATTTACATATACAAGGAACAAAAGTGGCCCTAAAACTGAACCCTGGGGAACTCCACTACTAACTCTTCTCCATTCAGACACTGAGTGTCTTACTCTAACCCTCTGTTCCCTTCCTTCTAAGTAAGTTAATTATCCATTCCAAGACATTTCCACCTATTCTAGCCATTGCTTGCAGCTTCCTAATAAGTCTCCCATGTGGAACAGTGTCAAACGCTTTCTGGAAGTCTAGGAATATGCAATCTGCCCAGCCTTCTCTTTCCTGTAAGATTTGGCTTACCTCATCATAAAATTCTAATAAGTTTGTTACTGTTGATCTACCTTCTCTGAAGCCATGTTGCCTCACTGACAAAAAGTTGAAGGATTTCTAGTGAAGAGAGATATGTTTTCTTAGTAGTTTCTCCATAACTTTGCAAATTATGCTGGTCAAGGAAACTGGTCTATAGTTCAGAGCCATATCCCTCCTTCCCATTTTGAAGATAGGTATCACGTTTGCTTGTTTCCAGCATCTTGGAATCTCCCCTGACTCTTCGTCATCTGTATGATATATATCCAGAGGAGTAACTCGTTCATATAATATTTGAGGGCTAATGTAGTGGTGGTCTCTGGCAGCCAATTATGGCAGAGATGCAAGGGTGAAACAGTATATTAGGTGCAACAAGCGGAAGCAAAGCAAAAAACTAGAATTATTATAAGGAAAATCGGTTACTGTCAAACAATCTCCAGAACGTTCTTTGCCTTGCAGGAGACGGAATTTTAACTATTCAAATAATAAAAAAGTTACTGAATATGTATCTAGACAGGCGAATGACATATCAGCAGGGTCAAATTTTTAACAAAATTATTAGCAAGAGCAATTTTTATAATATAACAATATTTATCAGCAAAGCAAGTTTATAATAGGAAAATTGCATAAACAATGTATCTAACAGACTAGGATTATGGTATTGTTCATGAGTATAAAAAAAAAAAGGCAGAAACCGAGAAATATGAGGGAGATTTTTATATTGGGATCATGCTTTCTACACATACAAGAATATTAAATAAGAGATATTTAAAATTAGCTATAAGCTGAAATATATATTGCACTTAATCATAATCTGTAAAATGCGAGGAGTGAGAATTATTTTAGTAAGAAAAGAAAAGACAGTTAACAATTACTTAATTAACTAATAAAGCATCTACTACAGCCTCTGATGACTTTGAACGAAACACTCTGTCACACTGACTGTGATTCCAAGAGGAGAGGGTCTAGCTAGTGTATGACTTGTCTAGAGGAGGAACATTGGCGTGTCCCCGGTTAGAACCATTTGAAGTACCTGCTGATGTAGAGTGCGATGATAGTACATTCTGGTTTATAGTTTTGTCTCACCATCAGTATACTGTCTCTGAGATTTCTTATTGATTTAGTGCCGTTACAGTAGCCACTGTCATGGCCTCTACTAGGTTGTCTTTTAGGTCGTTGTCCTTTGAATTTGGGATCCCCTTAAGGTGGGGTACCTTGAGAGGACAAACAAACAAACAAACACTTATTTCCATTTGTCCAATAGCTATTTTTTGCAAAACTAAGAGGACAATTATAAGTAGACATGTAATTGAACTAATAAGTAAGAGGATAATACATACACTTACATGAACAAAAATGTAGCCTTCCTAGAAAATGAAGATAACTTTGAGATAACGGATGTGTATAGAAATTATAATAAGAATAACCATACTGTAATGAAAATGTTAGCAATAATGATAATAATAAAGTAATAATAATATCACTCGATACAGGATTGCTATTATCGGCACCATCACCATATCTGTATTCCTTACAATGAAAATAAGTATACTTAACTTAGAGATCAAATAAGCGATATCAATCTACATATAGAATGGTTAGTATTAGTGGAAATTGCAGTAATCATTAAGTTTAATTAGTGTGTGAGCAGCAACTATTTATCCAAAAGAAAACTATATAGAAAGCTGTGAAGGAGGACGAATTTTTAAGATGTTCGGAAATATTGCAGAGTGTTTGCACTTTAATAGTGATCATCTTTGAACCTGCATCTGTTTGTTCTCTGAATAAAGAGCTCATACTCTGGCATGTGTTGGTTTCCCTTATATCCCTGACTGTTTTGAAATTAAAAAAAAAAACAGAAAGAACAGGTGAACTGGGATGACCAGCTCCAGCTGAAATTCTGCTAAGCACACGATACCATCTACCAGGTGGAAAAGTACAGACTCATATACTACGACAAGGCCTGCCCCATCATAGCAATCACCGCCCGGAGCAGAGAAGACATCAGATTGATAATTTCGCAGTAATTCTGCAGATGTGCTCACATAAACACACTTCTGTTGTAAAGAAGGGTGGCGCCTGGCTCTGTGTGGTAGCCATTATCTATCCCCTTCAGAGGCTGGGTAAACTGCAGTAGAGGGGGAGGTTTTGGTGGTCATCTGGTGCTTCCGCAAAGCGGGACTATTCCTGTTGGGTTGTGTGATACTCACATTCGATACCAATAATTGCCTCTTGGTGAAGCTCTTAGGGTACCGGACCCTCCTAGACTTGGTCAACCAGAGGCTTATCTCCTTAAGTAAAAGACGCTTTAGTATAAGCTTACCGTTAAGTACATGCCCCGTAACAAGACATCAGATTGATAATTTCGCAGTAAGTCTGCAGATGTGCTCACATATACACACTTCTGTTGCAAAGAAGGGTGGTGCCTGGCTCTGTGTAGTAGCCATTATCTATTCCCTTCAGAGGCTGGGTAAACTGCAGTAGAGGGGGAGGCTTTGGTGGTCATCTGGTGTTTCCGCAAAGCGAGACTATTCCTGTTTGGTTGTGTGACACTCACATTCGATACCAATCATTGTCTCTTGGTGAAGCTCTTAGGGTACCGGACCCTCCTAGACTTGGTCAACCAAAGGTTTATCTCCTTAAGTAAAAGACGCTTTAGTATGAGCTTACCGTTAAGTACATGCCCCGTAACAAGACATCAGATTGATAATTTCACAGTAATTCTGCAGATGTGCTCACATATACACACTTCTGTTGCAAAGAAGGGTAGTGCCTGGCTCTGTGCAGTAGCCATTATCTATTCCCTTCAGAGACTGGGTAAGCTGCAGTAGAGGGGGAGGCTTTGGAGGTCATCTGGTGCTTCCGCAAAGCGAGACTATTACTGTTGGGTTGTGTGACACTCACATTCGATACCAATCATTGTCTCTTGGTGAAGCTCTTAGGGTACCGGACCCTCCTAGACTTGGTCAACCATATGTTTACCTATTTAAGTAAAAGTATAAGCTTACGGTTAAATACATGCCCCGTAACAAGAATTCTACAGAGTTCCTCTCTCTCAATCTATCTCCAGAGCGAGAGGATGTGTACGCATTGAGCTCTCAATTATATTGTGCTTACCAAGTGACAGTTTAAATACACTGCTACAAAATTAAAGAAAGCATTCACATATATAAACCTTCAAATTTAAGTCAGAGTGATTATGACAACTTTAGTGTTTAAAAATATACAAAGAAAATTAATTATAACCTTATAGCACCCCTCCCTGTGTTACCGATTTCAACCTTTCCTCTTGCAACCTACCTAAAAAGGACCATCTTGGGTGAAACTACTGTTCCCCTCATACCACAGTTCCCTTCCCATTCACACCAAAATGTCCTCATCAGGAAATGTTAACCTCTGTGATGTTTTGAGTGTAGATACCAATATTTTTCCTGAAATGTGTACTTCATCTCTGGATACAATTTTCGAATATTCATGCATTGACGTTAAAAGGGAATTAGAAAATAATTGGAAAAGACTGTACACAATAAGTCAACTATTGCTATCAAAGATAGTGGAACTCTTTCCACAACACAGTGGTGAGCGTATCATTAAAAAACAGGTTAAAAAAAAGAAATAACTTCAAATATAATCACTCTTAGCTCAACTGCCTGCATATCTCTTCAAATGGAGAACTTGACAAACTCTTTCAATCTCAAACTTTGGTTGTAAAACCTGTAGAGTTTGATAAACCACTCGACCTAGCAGACCTACATCGAATGATAGAAAGTCTTGCAGATAAGGTGAGAATTCTGGAAGCAGATACTTAAGAGGTGAAACCCTTACAACCAAAGGTGGAAATGCTAGAATCAGACATTGTCCTACTTAAAAGAGATAATTATAGGTTGAAACAGCTAATGGAAGCATCTCCAAGTCTCAAATCTATGCTGTCACTTCATAACGATTATGTCTCTTCTATCGACAACCCTCAGGTTTTGCAAACTAGGTTTTTTCCCCCTACTAACAATTCCTTTAGTGCATTGAAAAATGAATGTGGCAGTTTTAGGGAAGAAGAGGTAGATCCAAATAAAAGTGATGGTCAACAAGACAGCCTGAATACACCATCTTGCAATAATAATCAATTCAGTAATAGGTTGATAAACAGTAAAAAATAAAAAAGACAAAATAGGAGCAGTCTCTAAACTAAACAGTCCAATGAAGTCCTCCCCCCAACAGTCACAGTTACTCAATAATGCAAGTGCAAGTGTTAGAGCTAAAACATATAATCGCATACCTAGCACCACTCTGAGTTGTTATATTGTTAGGAGTGGTGGAGAAGGGCTCTATATCTTTTTCGCAGTTTTGCCACCTTTTTTCTGGGTTGGTTGTTTGTGCTGGATAGTATAATCAGGTTGTCCTGGTTAGTGACTATTATTGTGTTGCTTGGAGTAGAGGGGATGGATGCTATTGTTACTTCACTGTTTTGTAACCTGTTACTGAATTGACTATTTGTGCTAGATGGTGTTTTCAGGCTGTCTTGTTGACTATCAATTTTATCTGGATCTACCTTTTCTTCACTAAGACTGTCACATTCGTCTTTCAATGCACTGAAGAAATTGTGAATAGAGGCAGAAAACCTAGTTTGCAAAACCTGGGGGTTGTTGATAGAAGAGACATCATCGTTATTAGGTGACAGCACTGAATTGAGTGGTGGAGATGTTTCCATTAGCTGTTTCAACCTAAATTATCTCTTTTAAGTAGGACAATGTCTGATTCTAGCATTTCCATCTTTTGTTGTAAGGCTTTCACCTCTTAAGTATCTGCTCCCAGAATTCTCACCTTATCTGCTCAGTTGATGTAGGTCTGCTAGGTCGAGTGGTTCATTAAACCCTGCGGGTTTTGCAACTTAAATATGAGATTGAAAGCATTTGTCAAGATCATCATTTGATAAGGTATGCAGGACACTTGAGCTAAGAGTGATTATATTTGACATTATTTCTTCTTTTACCTGTCTTTAAATGATATGCTTACCACTGTGTTGGGGAAAGAGTTCCACTATCTTTAACGTGTTTTGTACAGAGTGTCTTTTCCAATTTTTTTGCAATTCCCTTTTGATGTCATGATGTGAATATTCGAAAATTATATCCAGAGATGAAGCAAACACTTCAGGAAAAATATTGGTATCTACACTCAAAATGTCACAAAGGTTAACTTTTTCCAATGAAGACATTCTGGTGTGAATGGGAAGGGAACTGCGGTATGAGGGGAACGGTAAGTTCACGCAAGGTCCTTTTTAGGTCGGTCGCGAGAGGATGTGGTTGAAATCGCTAACACGGGGAGAGATGCTCTCAACGGTTTCTGAGATGTTATAAGATTATACTTAATTTTGTTTGCATCTTTATAAACACTAAAGTTGTTTAATCACTAAGACTTATATTTGAAAGCTTATATTTGAGAATGCTTTCGTTAATTTTGTAGCTGTGAATTAAAACTGTGTCACTTGGTAAACAAAATATTATCGAGAGCTCAGTGCATACACATCCTCTCTCTCTGGAGATAGATTGAGAGATAGGAAGTTTAATGCAGAATTCTTGTTGCGGGCATGTATTTAACAGTAAGCTTATACTAAAAAGTCTTTTACTTTAGGAATATAAACCTCTGGTTGACCAAGTCTAGGAGGGTCTGGTACTCTAAGAGATTCACCAAGTGGAGATGATTGGAAATGACTGTGAGTGTCACACAACCCAACAGGAATAGTTTCGCATTGTGGAAGCATCAGATGACCACCAAAGCCTCCCCCTTTACTGCAGCATACTCAGCCTCTGAAGGGATTAGCTTGTAGTGGCATAGTGTATTTTCTTTCTTTATTTGGAGTGTTGTAGTGGTATGATATATGTCTTCTTTATTTATATATTAATTTATTTATTAATTGATATATATATTTTCACTTTATTTATTAATTATTTTTGTTGTTGTTCTAAACTGATTCCTTAATTTTGCTTCTTTTTGTCATAACAAACTGTGCGTTGTTTTGGTTTTCTGTTTTATGGCAACACTGACTCTGTATTTGCCGCCTTTTCGTCTAGTGTGATACTTTTGGTCTGTTCATTTTCGATACATAAAATTGCTGGAAAATTAATGACTTTGGCCTATTTTGTTACCTTAAATGATATTGTGGTAATCTTGATATCTTGTAAACATTGAACTACAAGCTAATGGCCACTACACAGAGCCAGGTGCCATCCTACTCTGTTACAGAAGTGTGTATGTGCTACTACACCTGCAGAATTACTGTAAAATGATGAATCTGATGTCTTCTCTGCTCCAGTCAGTGATTGCCAAGGTGGGACAGGCGTTGTTATAGTAGATGAGTCTGTACTTTTCCAGCTGGCAGATGGCATCCTGCACTTAGCAGAATTTCAGCTGGAACTAGCCGTCCCAGTTCACCTGCTCTTTATGGTAAGAATTAGTGTAGCACAATCAACAGGATTGATTTTGAAGTAATGTCTTATGCTTACGTTGAAAGAATTGTCATTTAAGTAATTACTCATGTTCACTGAGTTGAATTTTTTTTTGCGTTTTCTCATATATAATTTTCCCTTTGTTAGCAAAATAATTATTAATGTTTTCTGCTTTGTATTTCAACTCTATTATAGTATCGTAACTCTCTGAGGTAGTATTTCCATTCGGTATCATGATTCTTCTCGCTTTCCATGTTGCTGCTGTATCATGTCTAGGGTCATTAAATTGTTTTTTGTAAAGGATTTTTCTTTGCTTATAGCAATGAAGGATCTGACACGTTTCTCTTCTGCTATTCATTTTTAGCTCTTTATATATTTGATTTCTGACTTGCATTGCCTCTTTGATGTCATATGTTAGCCAAGATGCAGAGGGGTAGGTTCTTTTTCTTGTCACAATGCACACCTATCTGGGCAGTCACGGAAGAATTTTGTCAGAATTTCCACGTTAACTGTGTTTAATATACCAATAAGTACATATCTGTTGTTGATTAATGTTTCACAAAAGATATCAGGGGAGTAATTTTTTTGGCACCAGAATGTCTTGGAAAAAGGCTTCCTTTTGGGCTAGTTTATGATTTGTATAGCAATGTTGAGATCGTGATCTGCAGTTGGTCAGGGATCTACGTCCCAATAGGCCCGCAATGGTTCCCAACCTTTACACATTAGAGGAACCCTTGTAATACTTTTTCATATTCCAATGAACCCCTATATATAATATGCTAATATATATATATATATATATATATATATATATATATATATATATATATATATATATATATATATATACGTATATATATATATATATATATATATATATATATATATATATATATATATATATATATATTTATATATATATATATATATATATATATATATATATATATATATATATATATATATATATATATATATATATATATATATATATATATATATATATATATATATATATATATATATATATATATATATATATACATACAAATATAAATATATATATATATATATATATATATATATATATATATATATATATATATATATATATATATATATATATATATATATATATATATATATATATATATATATACTATATATATATATATATATATATATATATATATATATATATATATATATATATATATATATATATATATATATATATATTTAAGAAAAAATTTGAGGAATATAATTCATATGAAATCTACAATCAAACCACATGAGAGATCACACTAATAAGTCAATAATATTATGACTTGCCTTTAGTGTGACACTTGGGCTTGTGTCTCTTAGCATTTTGACGGATGCACATGCAGTTTTTCCTCGACAGACAGAAGACGATTGCTTGATTTGCTTTTAATGACGGTCAGGCATGAAAAAGCTTATTCACAGAGGTAAGAAGTTGAAAACTGGAGTAAAACATCCAATGCTTTTACAGAATGGCAGGGACTCTTGCCTTGCTGAAATTCAAAACTTTTCAAGTGATGCTTCATCAAATTTAATTTTGCTTGGTTCCATCACACTGTAGCTCACTCAGTTCTTCCTATTCTTGCAGACTAAGTAGGTTTTCTGTACTTGGTGAGAACTCAGTGAAGGGGATTCTCATCCAGTCATACATATCTTATTACAAGGAGGGGAAGTACTTATGAAGTTTTTCTGACAGTGATCCCAAATGACTTGCAATTAATGAAATTATGTTTTCATATTCAGTCTGAGTTTGAGCATGAAGTAGGAGTGGAAACACTTCGACATTTCCTCATGGAAGGTGCTTTCTCCAAACAGCGAGTTTATTGTTAAATGCAAGAAGTTTGTCTGTGGAAGTCAGAATGTTTTCCTTCACACCCTGCATGCTGGTGTTCAAGTTATTTTAATGCTGATAAATATCTGCTAAATATGCTAGTTTCACTTTTCAGTTTGTAGATACAAGACATTCACAGAAACTGGCTTTATTATTCTCTTAAAAGAAAAGCAACAGTTTTCGTCAGAGCTTGAATACCCCTGTCAAAACTTTACCTCTTGAAAGTTATCGAGCCTCTGTGTGCAGGAGAAGCTTCACATGATCTTGTTACATGTTTTCACACAACCTTGCAATCATTGAGAGACTTCAGATGGTGCTGCTTTATAAAGTTGACCATGTTCACAGTTATACCAAGGGCTTGTTATAAATCGTTCAGAATAGTTTTTGAAAACAGATCTCGGTGGAGCAAGCTATGACTTCAGGGTTTCTTCTTTCATGCATGATACAAAGACTTGTACTGAGCCAATTATTGAGGAAGCACCATCAGTGCAGATTGCAATGCATCGGTTCCATGACAAACCACAAGATTTCAGGTAAGAAAACGAGATGTTGAAAATATCGTGACCTTTGGTAGCTTTTGGAAGTTCTTTACAGCAAAATTAATTTTCCATTATTTCACCTTCATTTCCAAATCGTACAAAGGCCAGCAGCTGAGCTTTACCAGTTAAATCAGATGTCTCATTTACTTGGAGAGCAAAGTTATTTTGCAGTATTTCAGACAATATACCAGAAACACTGTTGGAGATGTCACCCACACGCCTACTAATTGTATTACCAGAAACGTGAACCTTGCTTATTACACTTTCAGCCTTTTCACCAAGCATTGTTCTCACAATTATTTTGCAAGCAGGCATTATTAGGCTTTTTGCAATGGTATGACTTTTCATTTTCTTGGCAACTAGCTCAGCCACTAAATAACTTGATTCTTGGGCCTTATCACTGATGGTTGCTTTCTTTTCAAAAACTTTTATTTGTTTCTGCTGTGGATCCAAGAGTCTTCGAAAATAATCCACGGTTGTATTTGACAAGTGGCTGTGATTAGTAGTGAATGTGAGGTGGGGAAGATTTTGCTTTACCTATGGGGACTCAGTTTCTGAACTCGGTTAGGAGTTCACAGACATTCAAAGGACTAAAATCTTTACTTGCACACCTCCCCTAATACCACTACTCGGTCAATGAAACTCAATTCAACTTTCTTTTAATTTTGGAAAGCATAAACAAAATTATAAGATTTGATTTTATGGAATGCAGGCTCATATCCTGGAGGTGCTGAGCACGGTTTTGATTCCCGGCACCACAGACGGATGCCAAGACTTCGGCCTCTTCTCGAAGGAGATCACCTCTGTCACACAGGCAAAGTAGAATGGAGGACACTGCAATTGCAGAAACAGAAGCGACACACCATTAATAATGGGAAACTGAAGGCACGAGCATGCATATAATGAGTTTTAATATAAATCTACCGATGAAAATATAAATGTTTAATCCCGGTTGACAAGAAACATTTACGCTACCAAATATTAAAAAAGCTAATGAATTGTATCTAGAAATTTTAAAAAATTTATACATATGATCCGTCAGCACTATGTAAGAGAAAAAGCAGAGAAAAAGAGGAAAAAGAAGGAGACTAATGCACTTCAATAATGGGCATTTTTCTTTTCTTCATGTAAAAGAATATTAAACTATATATATATAGTTTTGGGGTGCCTAAATGTGCGTGGTTGTAGTACGATAGAGAGCAAAAGATGTGAGATTGGATATGTTTGCTAAGAGGAGGATGGATGTATTGGCATTGTGTGAGACGAATATGAATGGAAAAGGAGAAGTGGCATTAGGTGATGTGACGGGTAGGGTGTCTGGGGTTGAAAGGGGGAGAGCGAGAGAAGGTGTGGTATTATTGCTGAGTGAATGGATGGTAAATAAGGTAGTGGAATGGAAAGAAGTGTAATCTAGGTTGATGTGGGTTAGGGCTAGGATAGGTAGGGAATGTTGGGCCTTTGTTAGTGCGTATGGGCCAGGATGTGAGAGAAGTGAGGAAGAGCGGGATGAATTCTGGAATGAGTTAACTAGGTTTGTGGATGGTCAGAGTAGAAGGAACTATGTAGTTGTGGTGGGTGACTTGAATGCCAGAGTGGGTGATGGAGAGGTAGAAGGTGTTGTAGGAGAGTATGGGGTACCAGGTGGGAATGAGAGTGGCCAGAGACTGTTAGATATGTGTGTGGAGCAAGAGTTGGTGATAGGTCATAGTTTTTTCAAGAAATTAATAAATAAGTATACCTGGATGAGAGTGGCAAATGGAAGAGTGAAAGAAAGAGCATTGATGGATTAGGTGTTGGTAGCAAAGAGCATGATTGGTAGAGTGAAAGATGTGCATGCATTTAGGGGTGTGGCTGCTGTGATGTCTGATCATTATTTGGTTGAAGCAAAAGTGGTAGTAGCAAAAGAGTGGGGAAATAGAGTAGGGAGATGTAGAAGGGAAATAGTGAAGGTGGAAGAGTTGAAAAAGCCAGAGAAGAGACAGGAATATCAGGACAGGTTGAGAGTGGCATATGACAGGGTGAAAGGAAGAGCAGTTGGGGAGTTAGAGGAGGAATGGGGGTTGATGAAAGAATGTTTTGTGGGACATGCAAATGATGTGTGTGGAAAGAGGTTTGTTGAAGGTAGCATGAGGAGGGGCAGTGAGTGGTGGAATGAAAGGGTGAAAATGAAAGTGGAAGAGAAAAAGAGGGCTTTTGAGGAATGGCTGCAGTGTATAAGTAGGGAGAAGTATGAAAGATATAGGGAGAAAAATGTGGAAACCAAGCGGAAGGTAGAGGAAGAGAAGAGGTTGGCAAATGTTAAGTGGGGACAGGATTTTAGTAGGGCATATGAGGAGAATTAAAAGAAGTTTTGGAAAGAAGTGAAGAGAGTAAGGAAGGGTGGATCGAGGATGGAAGATACAGTGAAAGAAGTGAATGGACAGATGTTAAGAGGGAACGACGCACAGAAAAGATGGGCAGAATATATTGAGTGCTTGCTGAATGTTGAGGAAGATAGAGAGGCAGCTATAGTGGCAGTGGGGGGGGGGGGGTGTTCAAGTGCCAGTAATGGGATATGAAAATGAGAGAGAGAATACAAGAGAGGAGGTGAAAAAGGCATTGTATGATGCGAAAGCAGGTAAAGCACCTGGAATGGATGGTGTGAGAGCGGAGATGTTGAAAGAAGGGGGTGTGTCTGCATTGGAATGGTTAGTTAGAGTGTTTAATATATGCTTTATGTTGTCAATGGTGTCAGTGGAACGGGTGATTGCTTGTATAGTGCCCCTATTCAAAGGTAAGGGAGATATGTATGAATGCAGTAATTTTAGGGGTATAAGTTTGTTGAGTGTGGTAAGAAAAGCATATGGTAGGATACTGGTTAATAGGATTAGGGATAAGACAGAAAATGTGATCGCGGAAGTGCAGAGTGGTTTTAGATCAGATTTTTATAGTTAGGCAGTTATGTGAGAAATATTTAGCAAAGGGTAAGGATGTGTATTTTGCATTTTTGGATATGGAGAAAGCGTATGTGATACAGTTGATAGAGAGGCAATGTGGAATGTTTTGAGATTATATGGAATTAATGGTAAATTGTTGCATGCAGTGAAAAGTTTGCATGAAGGGAGTAGAGCTTGTGTTAGGGTAGGGAATGAAGTGAGTGAGTGGTTTCCAATGAGTGTGGGACTGAGACAGGGATGTGTGATGTCACCATGGCTGTTCAATTTGTATACTGATGGAGTAGTAAGAGAGGTGAATGAGCGAGTGCGTGGTCGAGGTTTGAGAAAGGTAGATGGGGATGATAACGAGTGGGAGCCGAATCAGTTGCTGTTTGCAGATGATACTGTGGTGGTGGCAGATTCAGAGGAAAAGCTGTTTCAGTTAGTGTCAGAATTTGGAATGGTGTGTGAGAGAAGGAAGTTGCGAGTGAATGTGGGAGAGAGTAAGGTTATGAGGTGTACAAGAAATGAGGATGGTGCTGGATTGAATGTTATGTTGAATGGAGAGACACTTGAGGAAGTTGATCAGTTTAAGTATTTAGGTTCGGTTATTGCTGCAAATGGTGGAGTGGAAGCTGATGTGTGTCACAGAGTGAATGAAGGATGTAAAGTGTTGGGTGCCTTGAAAGGAGTGATGAAGAATAGAGGGTTGGAAATGAATGTTAAGAAAGTTTTGTATGAGAAAGTGGTTGTGCCAACTGTGATGTATGGATCAGAGTTATGGGGTATGATTGTAAGTGAGAGATGGAAACTAAATGTGTTTGAGATGAAATGCCTGAGGAGTATAACTGGTGTATATCGGTTGGATGCGGTTTGGAATGAAGTGGTGAGAGCAAAAATGGGAGTGAGGAGAGAAATTGCAGCCAGAGTAGATATGAATGTTCTGAGATGGTTTGGCCATGTGGAAAGGATGGATGATGAAAGACTGCTGAAAAAGGTGATGAATGCGAGAGTTGATGGGAGAAATGCTAGAGGGAGGCCTAGGTTTGGGTGGCTGGATGGAATAAGGAGAGCCCTGAATGATAGGAGGATGGATGTAAGGGAAGCAAGCGAGCGTGCCAGGAATAGGAATGAGTGGCGAGCGATTGTGACGCAGCTCTGAAGGGCATCTGCTGTTACCACGGGGCTGCATCTTACAGAGGTAGCCCTGTGGCAGGGGCAGTAGGAGGAGTTGGCAGTTGTGAAGCGACACAGGTTGTGGAAGAGTCGGGAGGATGGGCTGTGGCACTCCAGCAGTGCCATCTGAACGGTTGCTAGCTCCCTCGTCATTGCCCATAGAGCAAAGTAATCCCCTTATTGTTTTCTTTCTTTGATGTCGGATGCCCCCCAATTAAAGGGGGAAACAGACAAGGTAAATATATATATATATATATATATATATATATATATATATATATATATATATATATATATATATATATATATATATATATATATATATATATATATATATATATATATATATATATATATATATATATATATATATATATATACATATATATATATACATATATATATGTTATATATACATGATGAGAGGCTGAGGGAATTAGACTTGCCATCACTCGAAGCTAGAAGAGTAAGGGGGGATATGGTGACAGTCTTTAAATTCCTTCATGGTTATGATAGAGTGGATAGGGATCGATATTTCGATATGGCTGGCTCTAGAACTAGAGGTCATAGTTTGAAGCTTCGGAAGAAAACTTGTTTGCAGGATGTAAGGAAATACTTTTTCAGTGTAAGAGTAGTTGATAATTGGAATTCGCTAAGCGAGGAGGTAGTTAATGCTACCTCAATCCATAGTTTTAAGGACAGGTATGATAAGTATCACTAAGTCTAAAAATGGAACCGATCAGGAGACGGGAAGATACGAGCTTTGGGCTCTTTCCCGTAAACACAATTAGGTAATCACATACATACATGCAGGGGAGACTTGAAGAAAATAAAGCTAGGGTTGTAGACCTGATAAGAAAGTTTGGAGTAGTATGTGGTCCTGAGGATATTGTAAACATACACCAATTAGGTAAATATTCGAGGGAAGGAAAGCCGAGACCAACAAAAGTAACCTTTGAGAGAGAGGAAACATGTAGGGAAATATTGTTGAGAAAAAAAAGTCTAAAAGACCTTCAAGAATTCAAAGAAGTGTTCATTAAACGATACAGAACACAGGAAGAGATGGGAAAGATCAAAAACTTGTTGCAAGAGGCAAGAAGGTTAAATGATGAAAGAAATGAAGAAGAGAAGAAAAATTTTCATTACAGAGTTCTTCCAGACAAAGGGGAGATAAAGAAGATAATGACAGAAGATCAGGGGATGTGGCCGCATTAAGATTGTTATACACAAATGCTGATGGATTAGCTGGTAAGGCAGTAGAATTAAAAGATAGGATTCACAACAGTAAGGCAGATATAGTAGCAATTACAGAGACTAAGTTGAGTGAGGACATAAACAGTGTCACAGTTTTTCCTAAGGGCTTCAGAATACTAAGGGTTGAAAGATCTGAGAGGACTGGTGGAGGGATAGCACTGCTCATAAGTGAAAGGATTCAAGTTGAAGAAATAAACTTGGCTATAGAAAGTGAGTTCAAGGAATTTCTTGTTGCTCGCATAAATACTGGGTCAGAGAGCATTATAATAACTGTTGTATACAACCCACCAAGGAACCAAAATAGGCTTGAAGAGTATGAGAAAAGTCATATAGGTACTATTGAAGTCATAAACTCAGTTGTTAACATGGCACGGGAAAAAAAATGTAGGATTTTGACTATGGGAGACATTAATCATAAAGAGATAGATTGGATAAATCTTGACCCACACAGTGGTGAGGACTCATTCGGGGCAAGATTTCTAGATTGCGTACAAGGGAATTTCCTACACCAACATGTAATGGAACCAACAAGGGCCAGGGGTGGGGATGAGCCATCACTACTTGATCTAGTGTTCACAGATAATGTGTTGGATATTGAAAAAATTGAGTATGTGCCACCAATTGGAAAGAGTGACCACTGTGTGTTGTTGATGGAGTATATCATTGAAGATATTCTTCCTGAGAGTAGAGGCACTGAGGACATGAGGAGGAACTATCCGAAAGGAGATTGCATCAAAATGAATGAGCCTTTTGCAGTTTTTGACTGGAGAACCTTATTTTACAACAAGTCTGTACAAGAAATGTATGACATCTTTTGTGAGAAATATGGGAAGATAGTAGATTGCTGCATACCTGTCACCAAAGTAGGTGTAATTCATGCCAGAGTGAAATGGTTTGATAATGGGTGTAAAAGAGCTACTGAGTGGAGAGACAAATGCTGGAAAAGGTATAGGAGGAAAAAAAACATAAATGCCTGGCAAACCTACAGAAGAGCAAGAAATGACTACCTAAGTAAAAGGAGAGAGGCAGAGAGAGACTATGAGAAGGACATCACCAGGAAGGCTAAAGAAAATCCCAAGCTTTTCCACAGCTTTATCAGAGGAAAACTGAAGGTAAAAGAACAGGTTTTAAGGCTAAAGAGAGCGGATGGAAGCATCACTGAGACGGATGAAGACATCTGCAAAGAATTGAGCAAGGAGTTTCAGTCAGTATTTACAGTAGAAAATACCCCACCCCCTCAGATTGCAGTGATAGAAGCTCAAGGGCCGGTATTAGAGAGCATCAACCTTACAGCCACAGAAGTATGCAAAGCGCTGATGGATTTAGATGTTCATAAAGCTACAGGTCCTGATGACATATCCCCTCATGTGCTTAAGAAATGCGCAAACTCAATATCAGTGGCACTAAGTATCATATTTAAAAAGTCACTGTAGTCAGGGGAGATTCCAAGATGCTGGAAACAAGCAAATGTGATACCTATCTTCAAAAAGGGAAATAGGGATACGGCTCTGAACTATAGACCAGTTTCCTTGACCAGCATAGTTTGCAAAGTTAAGGAGAAACTACTAAGGAAACATATATCTCTTCACTTGGAATCCTTCAACTTTTTGTCAGTGAGGCAACATGGCTTCAGAGAAGGTAGATCAACAGTAACAAACTTATTAGAATTTTATGATGAGGTAAGCCAAATCTTACAGGAAAGAGAGGGCTGGGCAGATTGCATATTCCTAGACTTCCAGAAAGCGTTTGACACTGTTCCACATGGGAGACTTATTAGGAAGCTGCAATCAATGGCTAGAATAGGTGGAAATGTCTTGGAATGGATAAAAACTTACTTAGAAGGAAGGGAACAGAGGGTTAGAGTAAGACACTCAGTGTCTGAATGGAGAAGAGTCAGTATTGGAGTTCCACAGGGTTCAGTTTTAGGGCCACTTTTGTTCCTTGTATATGTAAATGACCTACCAGAGTCTGTAAATTCATTCATAAATATGTTTGCAGATGATGCAAAGATTGTGAAGAAAGTAAAAAACGAGAACAATGGTAGAGAACTTCAGGAGGATCTAAATAATCTGCATGAGTGGTCAGAAAAGTGGCTAATGAAATTCAATACTTCAAAATGTAAGGTAATGAGAATGGGTACAAGTGCAAGAAGGCCCAAGCTTGACTACTCGGTGGCTGGAGTACAACTTCAAGAGACAGAAAATGAGAGAGATCTAGGAGTAAACATACTGGCAGATTTGTCTCCAGAAATACATATAAATGGCATAGTAAGGGCAGCATATGCATTCTTATCAAATGTAAGGGTAGCCTTCAGGCACATGGACAAGGAAATGTTCAGAAATATTTATGTAATCTATGTGAGGCCAAAACTCGAATATGCAGCCCCCTTTTGGAATCCGCACTTGAAAAAGCACATAGCTAAGCTTGAAAAAGTTCAAAGACATGCCACGAAACTGGTGCCAGAAATACGCAATCTCAGTTATGATGAGAGGCTGAGGGAATTAGACTTACCATCACTCGAAGCTAGAAGAATGAGGGGGGATATGGTGACAGTCTTTAAATTCCTTCATGGTTATGATAGAGTGGACATATATATATATATATATATATATATATATATATATATATATATATATATATATATATATATATATATATATATATATATATATATATATATATATATATATATATATATATATATATATATATATATATATATATATATATATATATATATATATGTATGTATGTATGCTCTGGCACAGAGGCCCTTTCTAGAGAATGCTTTCATTAACAAAATTCTGCTACAGGAGGCAAAAAAAGAACAGAGAAAGTTATGGAGAGCTCAGCGTTATTATGAGGGATGAGAGTTTCTTTTAGGAGAACAGAAAAGATGAAAAGAAAATGAACTCCAACACTGGAACATATAGTGGGGAGGTTGTTTAGTTTCTGTTTTACTAAGGGAACTCAAAGTACCGAACTCTTTTAAGAGGTCATAAACAGACAGGACATATATTATTATTTTTTATATTTACCCATATTACCACTACTCTGTTAAATGAAACTCAGAACTCAACTTTCTTTTAATTTTGGAAATGCAATAATACATTAAAAAATTGAATTAATCTTTGGAAAGCTGGATCAAACTTAGAATTTAGATTTATGGAATGCTGCCTTGAATCCTGGAGGTGGTGAGCATGATATTGATTCTCAGCACCACAGACGGATGCCAAATCTTTGGCCTCAACTCGACAATCACATCTGTCACACATGAAGAGTAGAATAGAGGACACTGCAATTGCAGAAGCAGAAACGACACACCATTCATAATGGGAAAACCGAAGGTACTAGCACACAAATAATGAGTGTCCAATATTATTCTACTGGATGAAATTATATTGCTTAGTCACAGCTAACCAGAAATATTTACACTACTGTAAGAGCATACAAAACTATTAATTATTTGCCGACATTAGTGTAAAAACTTTATTCACAATAAATGAAGCATAGCCGAGACAAATACAGTATGTATTCCTCAAATTGTGGGTAATCATGAAAATTTACAATGCCAATAGGGCATAACTGCTTATTAATTATTTGATATTTATATGGTAGAAGTCTTTATTTACTTTAAAGGGAGAATTTACAAGAAAAATATGAATTCATTCAATTTTGGTGGGCAAGAAATATTTGCAGTGCAAAAAGGGCAAAATCACCTTTTGAAGTATTTGCAACTTATAACTCAAAACTCTTTATTCCCAATATATGAAGAATCAGCAAGGTAAATTCTGTATGTGTTCGTTAAATTGTGGTTAACAAGAAACATTTGCAATGCCAACAGGGTAAAATTACATATCAATTATTTGCTGTTTATAGCATAAAACACTTTAGTTAAATTCTTAATTATTTGTAATTTATATAGTAAATCACTTTATTTACGAGTTTTGACGTAAAACACTTTATTTATGATGCTAGAAAGGGGTGAAATGAAATTAGAATTCGTTAGGAAAAAGGGATAGATATTTTTGTGGTAATAAGCAAGCTTCTGAGGATAAGATTTTAGTTTGGCACCCTCAGCAAAAGAAATCTCTTAGCAGTGTAGATCAGGCAAATTTGGCAAACGCGATTCCAGTTAGGTAATCTACAAAAGTTCGTTTTGTACAGGAATGGATTCCAAGACAAATCTCTTAGGATTGACCAGTAAAGGATTTGATGAGTAACAAATTAACCGGAATTATTATGGGCAAAATAGGTTACTAGCAAACAATCTCCAGAATGTTCTTTGCATTGCTTGAGATGGAATTTTAACTATTCAAATAATAAAGAAGCTATTGAAATGTATTTTGACAGGCTAATGACATATCAGCAGGGCCAAATTTATAACAAAATTATTATCAAGAGCAATTTTTATAATATAACAATATTTTTCAGGAAAGCAATTTCATAATAAGAAAATTGCGTAAACAATGTATCTAACAGATTCGCTCGGAGTATGGAATTATTCATGAGAAAAAAAACCCGCCAAAAATGGAGAAATAGGAAGGAGATTTTTATATTAGGATCATGTTTTCTACACGTACAAGAATATCAAATAAGATATATTTAGAATTAGCTATGAACTGAAATATAAATTGCAAATAATCATAATCTTTATTTTTTTTTAGTAAGAAAAGAAAAGACAGCTAAAAGACAATAAAATAACTCAAAGTCACAGCCTGTGGTGACTTTGAGTGAAACACTCTGTCACACATATCCTAAGGGCTAGACATCATAATATCAAGGAAAATGAACAAATTCCTTAAAAAAAAATACACTTAAATAACATGCAAAAAACATAAATGGAATGTGAACAAATTCAAATTTCAAGAAAATTAAAGTCACAATTAAATAGCTTAGAAAAACAATAAATATTCAAGTTGTAAGGAATTTTTCACATGCAATAAGGCAATGAAAAAATATACATAAACAAAAAAAAACATATACAAAAAAGGAAAGGTTTCAATCCTATTCGCCCTTAACAGTGGCGACTGAATTTAAAACAGTTTCAGCAATTCAGTGCTAAACTAAAGGTTTCTGCCATCATCTGGCTTTCAGGGTCTCACAAAAGGAGAGAAATAAAACTACAATCTAACAATTTTTTTTTAAGAACAAATGACACCAACAGGGAGGTAGTCTTTACAAACTACTTAGGCTGAGACTCAAACCAGCTTTCTTGTTTGAGGGTAGTGACTGTCGACTCAGTAGGTAAGCGAGGTCATTTTCCTTTCCATCAACATGTTTGTCAGTGAATTTGAAAAGGTTCAGGTAAAGTTTCCACCCTTGCAGCCTAGGGTTCAGCTTGTCTGCTGTCTGTAAATATCGGAGAGGACAGTGGTATGATCTCTGTGTAAAATGTCAGCCATACAGATGGACTTCAAATTTCTTTGAGGTCCAGTATGCATCCAGAGCTTCCTTCTCCATGGTGGAGTAATCCGCTCTGCAGGGTGAAGCCTGCGGCTTGCATATCACACCGGAATTACTTCTGCTGGGTTGTCTGACTGGGCTTGCAAGAACACGACACCCAGGCCTTCGTCTGAGGCATTGTTCTGCAAGATAAAGGGGAAATCCGGGTTTACCAGCTGTAATTCTGGCTCACCCACCAATGCTTTTCAGAGCTTGAAGAATGTTCTCTCCGCCTCGTCTGTCTATGGGACAGGGGAGGTTTTACCCCATTTTGAGGAGGTCATTTGCTGCAGAGGGGCAGCAATAGCATTAAAGTGGGGAATGAACCGTTGGTAGTAGCCTACACTACACAGAAACGAGTTCAGTTGGGTGATAGTATTGGATTTCTCCATATCCTTAATAGCTTGCACCTTGTCCTGTAAAGGGGACATAACTCCTACTCCAACCAAGTTGTCGAGATACTGCAATTGTGTGAAGTCAAACTAGCATTTGGGGGGGGTTTAAATCGAGTCCATGCTTTTTCATATGAGCGAGAACTCGGTGAGAGTCACAAGGTGCGATGACCACTCCTGAGAATGCACTATGATGTCATCTATAAAGCATGAAATATTGTCGAGGTCCCGCAATGCTGTCCTCATGAGCCAACTAAAGCAGCCAGGGCATTCACCATACCAAAAGGCATGACTCTGAACTGGCACATACCTTATCTCGAGGAAAAGGCTGTTTGGGGCTTGGTAGCCTCGCTCAACGGGACTTGCAAAAATCCACTGGCAAGATCCAATTTTGACAGGTAGCAGGCTTGGGGGAGTGATGAGGAAATATGCTCAACATCGGCTATGGGCTGTCCATCAAAGATGGTGTGATATATAAACTTACGGCAGTCAAGGCAGAACCCTTGACTGCCATCTCTCTTACGCACTGCCAGCAACGGCTCCTTCCAACTATTCCGGGGTCGATCCAACTGTCAATATCTTCCCTCAGCTGTACTGAAAGCTGGTGGGGAAGGCCTTAGGAATGCCAGAACAGCTCCAGGTCAGTCACTCTGGCATGATACTTGAGGGTAGGGGAAGCGCCCGGAAGGTTGTTGAAAACTTTTTCGTAGTCCTCTAATATCTCGTTCAGCTGTTCCCAGTGACTAGGTTACAGTCTGAAGTTCATATTGCAATCACTAAGGCTCTCCTTTCAGTGTGTGGGAATGGCATGATCCTTACCATCATCAAAAAGTAGGGTTACGTCTTCAATTGTAAGTGCTGTTGCTGCAGCCAAAGGGGCTTCTTCCAAAAAACTACACTCCCGTAAATCCATCTCCACCTAAAGGAAGGAGTGCTCCGATATAGGAGGAAAGGCATGGCTATAGTGGAGCACCTGTGTTGCTGCAGCCTCAGAGGTAACATTGTTGCTAGGGGCACCTGTAGGGGTCGCTGATAGTGGCAGCGCAGACTCCCTGTGGGCCTCTGGGTCTTCGTGATACAGCTTCAGCTGGTTAATGTGGTATTGCCGGTTACAGCCATCAATAATGAACACGTATTGGTTAAGGGTCACACAGTGTACTACAATTATTTTCCTTTCCAGCATAACATTAGCTTGTGGGTATCTCTTGGAAGAAGTAACAAGGCTTGTCTCCGGGTGTTAGGGCATGATGCCGGGCATCCTTGTCAAACAGGAGCTTGGCAGTCTGCTGATGATCATTAATGGATAAGTGTTGGGGTTAGGATGGTTGATTGTTTGTTAAGATTCTGTTTTGCTAAGGGGACTCAAAGTACTTGATTTGATTTGAAAAGCTCACAAACAGACAGGACAGATATTTGTACTTGAACACTCCATTCATTTTGCCATGGCTCGGTTAAATGAAACTCATATTTCAACTTTCTTTTAATTTTGGAAATGCAATGACATTAAAAGAATTGAATTAAATTTCTCAAATTAAATTTTATGAAATGCTGCCCCGAATCCCGGAGTTGGTGAGCACGATTTCGTTTCCCGGCACCACGGACGTATGCCAAGACTTTGGCCTCAACTCGACGATTACCTCTGTCACACAGGCAGAGTAGAATAGAGGACACTGCAATTGCAGAAACAGATATGACACACTGTTAATAATGGGAAACTGAAAGCATGAGCACACATATAATGAGTTTCCAGTGTTATTCTACTGGATGAAAATATATTGGTTATTCACAGCTAACCAGAAATATTTATGCTACCATAATAGCATACAAAGCCATTAATTCTTTACTGGTTTTAAAGGAAAACAATTTATGCACAATAAATGAAGAATAAGCAAGACAAATACAGTACTGTATGTATTCCTTAAATTGTGGGCAACCACAAAAGTTGCAATGCTTATTACTGATTTGCAGTTAATATGGTAAAACACTCTATTTAGGATAAAGGATGAATCTATGAGATAAATACAGTATTCATTCACATTTGGTTATCAAGAACTGTTTGCAATGAAAAAAAAGGGTGCAAAACCACCTTTTGAGGTATTTGCAACTTATAACTCAAAACACTTTATCCCAACATATGAAGAATTAGCAAGATAAATACAGTATGCATTCATTAAATTGTGGTTAACAGAAAATATTTGCAAAGCCAACAGGGTAAAATTACCTTTTAATTATTTGCAGTTTATAACATAAAACACTTTAGCTAAATGATTAATTATTTGCAATTTACATAGCAAATACCTTTATTCACGAGTTTTGATATTAAACACTTTCTTTACGATGATAGAAATAGGTGAAATGAAATTAGAATTTATTAGGAAAACGGATAGATTTTTACGGGCTCATAACCAGTCTTCAGAGGATGAGATATTCGTTTATCACATTCAATGAAAAGAAACTTCTTAGCAATGTATATCAGCTGTAATTTCCAGGTTAAGGAATTAACTTTGGCAAGTGTGATTCCAGTTAGGTAATCTACAAAATTTCGTTTGTGTGGGAATGGAATCTGAGAAAAAATTCGTAGGATTTAGCCAGTAACGAATGTAACTTATTCTCGAAAAACTAATTTGCTTGACCCACGAGCTTTACCATACACTCTCCCTCACCTTGTTGTGCCAGATGAATTCCTGTGAAGATGCCACATAAATAAGGTTTGAAATAAACTTAGACTGCTCGGGCGAGATGTTGCCTCTGGGATCTTTGGGCGCCAACTCAGCAGGCTTCATTGTCCCTCCTGGTGACGTCATCTGCAGGATATATTTCTAGAGCAGTAACTGGCTCTGATATCATTTAAGGACTACTTTAGTGGTGGTCCCTGGCAGGCAATTATAGCAGAGATGCAAGGGAGAGACAGAATTTTTAGGTGCAACAAGTGGAAGCAAATAAAATAAAACGAGAATAATAATGGAAAGTTAGGTTACTGGTAAACAATCTCCAGAACGTTCTTTGCTCGTAGGAGAAGGAATTTAAGTACTCAAACAATAATGAAGCTACAGATATATATAGACAGGCTAATGACATAACAGCAAGATCAAATTTATAGCAAAATTATCAGCAAGAACAAGTTTTATAATAAGAAAATTGTAAATAAAACGTATCTGGTGAGTTCAGTGAAGAGGCGGAAAAAAGTAGGAGCAGCCTTTATATCGGGACTATGCTTTTACACGTACAAGAAGAGTAAATAAGGTATATTTAAAATTAGCTATAAGCTAAAATATAAATTGCAAATAATCATAATCTACAAAAGTCAAGAAGTGGGAATTATTTTTTTTTGTTAGAAAAATGACAGTTAAGTTACTAAATTAATTAAAAAGGCATCTAACAGCCTCTGGTGACTTTGAGCGAAACACTCTGTCACAAATGCCCTTTCTAGAGAATATTGATTTAGCAAAATTCTACTACAGAAGGCGATAAAAGAACAGAGGAAGTTACGGTGACTTCAGTGTTATTATGAGGGATGAAATATCCTTCTCATGGAAAAGAACAAATGAACAATAAGAATGGGATCCACCACTGGAACATATCGTGCTATTAGGAAAAGTGAACACGTCTTATAAACAAAACATTAAATGACATGCAAAACATAAATTAAATTTGATAAAATTCAAATTTCAAGAAAATTAAATCACAATGGATATCAGTGAATATCAATATATAAGTTTATGAATGATTCACATGCAAGAAGGCAATAATATAATTTACAAAACAAAATACAGTATACGCATATGAAAAATTTGAACCACATCGTCATTAACATTGGCGACTGGATTTAAAACGGTTTCAGCTATTCAACACTAAACTAAAATGTTTCCGCCATGTTCTGGCTTTCAAAGTCCCACAAAGGGAAATATGAAACTACGATCAAAGAATTATTCTTCATCTTTTTCGTCTTCCATTAGGAATAACGTTTGTACACTAAAATAAACAAGTACAGTACAGTATTAAAGACATAAAAGATAAACATAAAAAAATAAACAACACATTAGAGAAGTAATCTTTACTGACTAGTCAAATTTAGGCTAACAGCACCAGCTTCCTTATTTGAGAGTATCGACCGTCGACTTAGTAGATCAGCAAGGTCATTGTCCTTGCCATGAACATGTTGGGCAGTGAATTTGAAAAGATTCAGGTAAGCTGCCCACCTTTTCAGGCGAGGATTTAGCTTGTCTGCAGTCTGTAAATATAGGAAAGGTCGGTGGTCGGTTCTCAGTGTAAAATGTTGGCCATACAGTTGGACTTCAAATTTCTTTATGGCCCAATATGCAGCTAGAGCTTCCTTCTCCACGGTGGAGTAATTTCGCTCTGCAGGGCGAAGTCTGCGGCTTGCATATCGCACTGGAGCTACTTCTGCTGAGTTGTCTGATCGGGCTTGCAAGAGCACGGCACCCAGGCCTTCGTCTGAGGCGTCGGTATGAAAGATAAATGGAAAATCAGGCTTTACCAGTTGTAATACTGGCTCACCCGCCAATGCTTCTCGGAGCTTGAAAAATGCTCTCTCCGCCTCATTTGTCCATTGGACAGGGGAGGTTTTACCTTGCTTTGAGGAGGTCATTTGCTGCAAAGGGGCAGCGATAGTATTAAAGAGTGGAATGAACTGTTGGTAGTAGCCGACACTACCCAAGAATGATCTCAGTTGAGTGACAGTGGCAGGTTTCTCCATATCCTAAATAGCTTGTACCCTGTCATGTAAAGGGAACATAACTCCTTCTCCAACCACGTGGCCGAGATACTGCAATTGTGTGAAACCAATCTCACATTTGGAAGGCTTTAAGTGAAGTCCATGCTGGTTCAGACGAGTGAGAACTCTGCGGAGAGTCTCGAGGTGCGATGACCAATCCTGAGAATGCACCAGGATGTTGTCTATAAAGCATGAAACATTGTCGAGATCCTGTAGTACTATCCTCATGAGTCTGCTGAAGCAGCCAGGGGCATTTACCATACCAAAAGGCATGACCCTGAACTGGTATAGACCATATCTTGTGGAAAAGGCTGTAAGAGGCTTGGTAGTCTCGCTCAACGGGACTTGCCAAAATAAACTGGCCAGATCCAACTTGGACAGGTAACGGGCTTGGGAGAGCAACAAAAAAATATGTTCGGCGTCAGCAATGGGCTCTCCATCAAAGATGGTACGGGAGTTAAGCTTACGACAGTCAAGGCAGAACCTATGACTGCCATCTCGCTTATGCACTGCCACTAATGGCGAACACCAGGCAAAATGCTCTTTTCAACTATTCCGAGGCGGACCCAAGTGTCAAGATCTTCCTTCAGCCATAAGGACAGCTGGTGGGGAAGACCATAGGAATACCGAAATGGCTCTGGGTCAGTCAGTCTGACATGATGCTCAAGGGTAGCGGTAATGCCTGGGAGGTCATTGAAGACATTCTCATAGTCCTCTAATAGCTTGTTCAGCTGTTCACATTGACTCGGTTGCAGTCTGGAGGTAATAATGCAATTACTCACACTTTCCTTTCGGCGTGTGGGAATGGCAGGATCCTTACCATCATCAAAAGCAAAGCTTATGTCTTCAATTGCGAGGGCGGTGGCTGCGGCCAGAGGGGCTTCTTCAGAAAAACTCCACTCTGTCTCCACTGCAAGGGTGGAGTATTCCAATATAGGAAGTAAGGGGTGGAGTATTCCAATATAGGAAGTAAGGGGTGGCTATAATGGAGCACCTGTGTTGCTGCAGCCTCGGAGGTTCTGTTGATGCTGGGGGCATATATAGGGGTTCCTGGGAGTGCCAGCGCAGGATTCCTGTGGGCCTCCGGGTCCTCATAATAAATCTTCAGCTGGTTAATGTGGTATTTCCAGTTATTGCCATCAACATTTAGCACATAATTGTCAGGGGTCACCCGGTGTACCACAGTGTACGGTCCATTCCAGTGTAGCATTAGCTTGCGGGTATCTGTTGGAAGAAGTAACAGAGCTCTATCTCCGGGTGTCAGGGAACGACGCCGCGCACGCTTGTCAAAGAGGAGCTTGGCAGTCTGCTGGTGACCCTTAATGGCTAATTGTGCAGTTTTCCAAGCCTTTTTGAATGGAGACGAAAACTTCAAAATATACTCATGGACGTCCCTATCGTCATCTTCGATGGTAGGTGAATCCCAACATTCTGTCAAGAATTCCACAGGGCCTCTGACCTTATGACCATAAATCAGCTCGAAAGGCGAGAATCCAGTAGTGTCGTGGGGTGTGTCTCTGAAGGTGAAAAGTGCAGCAGGGACGTACTTGTCCCACTGCCTAGGTATATCTATCACTAGCTTGCGCAAACATCGCTTCAATTGCCCGTTATAGCGTTTGCATGCTCCATTTGATTGGGCATGATAGACACTCGTACGAATGTGCTTCATTTCTAAAAGGTTACAGAAAGCCTCAAAGTGCCTTCTTGTAAACTGACTTCTATTGTCAGAAGTGACCTGCTCAGGAAAGCCAACCCTGGAGCAGATTTCAAATAGGGCATTAGTGACTGCTTCAGTTGTGATAGAAGACAGTGGCACTGCATCTGGGTACCTTGTTGCCAGGTCACCATATACCAGGAGGAACTGTTTCCCCGTGGATGAAGCTGGATTAATAGGACCTAATATGTCAATAGCGACCTTGGAAAATGGCTCCACTGAGAGCTTAGTTATTTCCATGGGAACTTTCGGTACCGGTGCCATTGAGGTGGATTGACAGACAGGGCAGGAGCCTACATATCTGTCTACATCTGCGTACTTGTTTTGCCATGCAAATGCCTTCTGAAGGACGTGCCGAATTTTTTGCTTTGCCTCTGTGTCCACTCAGAGGTAAATGGTGTGCCACATACATAGCCTGGCGGCACAACGAAGCGAGCATCACCAACTGTTTAAAGGTGTGGCCATCTTTAGTCACATGCCTACGAAGTACTCCATCTTCAAGCGCGTAAGTGATCTGGCCTCCTCCTCTCACCGTGAAGGTCCTTCCCTCGGTGGCCTGCTGCATCCAGCGTTTGAGGCTGGGGCAATCTTGCTGCAATTTGGCAAAGTCTGGACGAGACTTCAATGGCTCTAGAAGTGCATCATCTGGTAAAGGAGGGGTAAAGTCTCCGTGTTCCACATTACGTGTACTAACTGCGGCAGACTCAACGGAGTCAGTCGGAGAATCGTCCAAATTCTTGGCATCGAGGCCAGGAGTTGCTGCTGAAATGGCTTCATGTGACTTCCCCCGAGGGAAGTTATAACGAGAAATGTCCTTATGGTAGAGGTCGGCCTGGAAAGTAGGAACTAGGTTCAGTGCACGACCCATCAAGACAGGGTACATAAGCCCAATCATTGCCACAGCTGGGGCTTTTCCCTTGTAGTATTTGCAATCCAGGTTAATGACACAGCAGCGTCGTATTTGGGGTCTTCCTTCAGCAACCCGCATATGAACGACTTTACTGGTAAAATCTTCATCCCTGACGAATCTCTCATCAACACGTATGCCATTGGCCCCTGTGTCAAGGGCTATCTCAGCTTCCACACCATTTATGGTTTCTAGGCACTTTGGGATAATTTCCAGATCATCATGTTCGATGAATTCCACATTGGCAAGTTTATGTGGTGGTTCCTCGGCATTATCCTCATTGGCCATTTCTGGCCCTGTTTCCACAACATGGGCTGAGTGAGTGGCCAAACGGCTATGTGGGCCGCTGCTGTGTGAGGGAACGTGGTGGCTCTTAGAGTTTGGCTGAAAACCCTGGGAAGGTGGAGCAGAGTAATGGCCTTTGCCTCTGAACTGCTGAGGCTTAGGTCTTACCGGGTCATCCTTCTTGAGTGTGGGTGCATGGCCGTAATAAGGCTTAGGAGTGTGAGGAGGATGAGCTGGACGATTGTAGTTCTGCGAGGGGCTCTTGTGCTTCCCGTTCCTGTAATCTCTATTTCCGGATAAAGGACTACTGTCTGGGATTTCCGCTCGAAGCTGAGCAAGCGCAAGCACATTTTCACGTTGTGCTTGTGCCTCATCACTTGCTCTCTTCTCCAGCTTATCTCGGCGTTCAACCATCTTCACATGAGCCCATTCGATGAGGTTCTGTCTTGGGGAAAAACCGTATCTCTCACCCCTAGTAATCATTATGTCCAAGTAACGCTCCTCATCGAACGTTTTGATGGTTTCCATGTTTGTTTCCTAATCAGTCAATAACGAAGTGCCAAAATAACCACACAAAAAAACAAATCTCTACAATACAGTATTCAAAAAAATGAAAGAACCACACAACATAAAGGAGAGAAAAAAAAAATCAACAACACAGTTCAAACTTAAACGTAAAAGTGATCTCAAAACCTCACCATAAAAGTGACTCAAAATACAATCAAGTGCAACAGCAGCAAAATGTTGCAAAACAGTGCATGAAACACTGGCAATACAGAATGGCAGTCGTGCCTGCTTAACAGCAATACGTGGCAGTAACTGCGGTTATTGTGCAAATGAAAGGAATGAGCAACACAATCAAGTGCAACAGCAACAAAATGTTGCAAAACAGTGCATGAAACATTGGTAATACAGGATGGCAGTCGTGCCTGCTTAACAGCAATACGTGGCAGTACCTGCGGTTATGGTGCAAATGAAAGGAATGAGCAACACAATCAAGTGCAACAGCAACAAAATGTTGCAAAACAGTGCATGAAACACTGATAATACAGAATGGCAGTCTGCCTGCTTAACAGCAATACGTGGCAGTACCTGCGGTTATGGTGCAAATGAAAGGAATGAGCAACACAATCAAGTGCAACAGCAACAAAATGTTGCAAAACAGTGCATGAAACACTGGTAATACAGAATGGCAGTCGTGCCTGCTTAACAGCAATACGTGGCAGTACCTGCGGTTATGGTGCAAATGAAAGGAATGAGCAACAACGAATTTTACCGACTAGCACCCAGTGCCAGAGAGTACAAACAAGTACAGTATAGCGGTCGTGCCTGCGTATGAGCGCATATATGGCAGTTCCCACAAATAAAATGTCGTAAGTAATACGAACAAGTACAGTATAGCGGTCGTGCCTGCGTATAAGCGCATATATGGCAGTACCCACAAATAAAATGTCGTAAGTAAAATTCTGGAGTGTTACCAAAAGGGAACAGATCCTATGTAAAATACACAAAAGATAAGCTAACAAATTACTAGGCAGCCAGATTACACATGTCTACTAGTAATGAGAAAATGTATTTTCAAGTGACAACTCAGACACATGAAGGGCTTAGCCTAGGCTCGATAAATGACACCAAAGTTTTTCTTCCCAATCTATGAGCAGTCAATGCTTGAATATAAAACACAATTATAAGCAAAAATACTTAATATGCTTTCTTCCAATTCCTAAATCCCAAGGAAATATAAACAATTCTTGACAAGTATCACCCTCTAACGGATATTTAAAACACGAATGCTTTAAACTCAATCTTATCACGCAAATAAATGAAATTTTAAATAACACGTCTTCTCGTCATGCAAAATTTCTTATTTCTGCTACTACATAATCTCATGTAGATTTCCTGAAATATTGTTTACCACATGGGAAACAAGAAAATATTAGTTACTATAATTAATTTTGAAAATAAAAAAAATTTCTTATCCCCAATGTATCTAGCGCGAAAATTTTCGTGTGCAGCCTAAGATTCATTCATTTCAATAATCGAGCCAATGGTAATCGGGTTTCATGTGCAATGTTAAAAAGCAAAATAAAAATAAAGTTATAAAATCAGTCTGTCTTTTCGGGTCCCTGTTCGGGCGCCAGTCTGTTAGGGTTAGGATGGTTGAGTGCTTGTTAAGATTCTGTTTTCTAAGGGGACTCAAAGTACTGAGCTCGGTTAAATGCTCACAAACAGACAGGACAGATATTTGTACTTGAACACCCCATTCATTTTGTCATGGCTCGGTTAAATGAAACTCAGAATTCAACTTTCTTTTAATTTTGGAAATGCAATGACATTAAAAGAATTGAATTAAATTTCTCTAATTAAATTTTATGAAATGGTGCCCCGAATCCCGGAGGTGGTGAGCACGATTTCGTTTTCCGGCACCACGGACGTATGCCAAGACTTTGGCCTCAACTCGACGATTACCTCTGTCACACAGGCAGAGTAGAATAGAGGACACTGCAATTGCAGAAACAGAAATGACACACTGTTAATAATGGGAAACTGAAAGCATGAGCACACATATAATGAGTTTCCAGGGTTATTCTACTGGATGAAAATATATTGGTTATTCACAGCTAACCAGAAATATTTATGCTACCATAATAGCATACAAAACCATTAATTTTTTACTGGTTTTAAAGGAAAACAAGTTTATGCACAATAAATGAAGAATAAGCAAGACAAATACAGTACTGTATGTATTCCTTAAATTGTGGGCAACCACAAAAGTTGCAATGCTTATTACTGATTTGCAATTAATATGGTAAAACACTCTATTTAGGATAAAGGAAGAATCTATGAGATAAATACAGTATTCATTCACTTTTGGTTATCAAGAACTGTTTGCAATGAAAAAAAAAGGGTGCAAAACCACCTTTTGAGGTATTTGCAACTTATAACTCAAAACACTTTATCCCCAACATATGAAGAATTAGCAAGATAAATACAGTATGCGTTCATTAAATTGTGGTTAACAAGAAATATTTGCAAAGCCAACAGGGTAAAATTACCTTTTAATTATTTGCAGTTTATAGCATAAAACACTTTATTTAAATGATTAATTATTTGCAATTTATATAGTAAATAGCTTTATTCACGAGTTTTGACGTAAAACACTTTATTTACGATGACAGAAAGAGGTGAAATTAAATTAGAATTTATTAGGAAAAGGAATAGATTTTTACGGGCTCATAACCAGTCTTCAGAGGATGAGATTTTCGTTTATCACATTCATTGAAAAGAAACTTCTTAGCAATGTATATCAGTAGTAATTTCCAGGTTAATGAATTAACTTTGGCAAGTGAGATTCCAGTTAGGTAATCTACAAAATTTCGTTTGTGTGGGAATGGAATCTGAGAAAAAATTCGTAGATTTAGCCAGTAACGAATGTAACTAATTCTCGAAAAACCAATTTGCTTGACCCACGAGCTTTACCATACACTATCCCTCACCTTGTTGTGCCAGATGAATCCCTGTGAAGATGCCACGTAAATAAGGTTTGAAATAAACTTAGACTGCTCGGGCGAGATGTTGCCTCTGGGACCTTTTGGCGCCAACTGATAATTTCCATTATCAGAAGTGACCTTCTCATGGAAGTTGACCCTGGAGTAGCTTTCAAATAGGGCCTGAGTGACTTCTTCGGTCATGATAGAAGATAGCAGCACTGCATCCGGGTATCTTGTTGCCAGATCTATATATACCAGGAGGAAATGTTTCCTTGTGGATGAAGCAGGGTTAATACGACCTAAAATTTAGATAGCAACCTTGGCAAACGGCTCTGTTGAGAGCTTAGTTATGCCCATTGGGACTTTTGGTTCTGGTGCCGCAGAGGTGGATTGACAGAAGGGGCAGGAGTCCACGTATCTGGCTATCTCAGTGTACATATTTTGGCTACGCAAAAGCCTTCTGGAGGATGTGCCAAGCTTTTGGTCTGCCACTGTGTCTACTCAGAAGTAAATGGTGTGCCACATACAGACCCTGATGGCGGAATGAGATGGGCACCACCAACTGTTTAAAGGTGTGGCCATCTTTAGTGACATGCCTACTAAGGACTCCATCTTCAAGGGCGTAAGTGATCTGGCCTCCTCCTCTAACCATATAGGCTTTTTCCTTGATGGCCAGAGTTATCCAGCACTTGAGGTTGGGGCAGCCCTGCTGCAGCTTTGCAACTTCTGGACTGGACTTTATTGGCTCTAGAGGTGCATCATCTGGTAAAGGAGGGGGAAACTCTCCACATTCCACATTACTTTTACCACATGCGGCAGAGTCAGAAGAGTCAGTCAGAGAATTGTCCAAACTTCTGGCATCAGCGCCAGTAGTTGCTGATGAAATAGCTTGTTGTGACTTCGCCTGAGGAACGTTTCACTGTGTAATATTCTCATGGTAAAGGTCGGCCTGGAAGATAGGAGCTAGGTTCATTACATGACCCAGGAAGACAGGACAGAAGGGCTCAATCAATGCCACAGCTGTGGCCTTTCCCTTGTAGTACTTGCAATCCACGTCAATGACACAGCAGCGTCACATCTGAGGTTTTCCTTCAGCAACACACAAACAGAAGACCTAGCCTGTGTAATCTTCATCCCTGATGAATATCTTGTCAACAAATATACCACTGGCCCCAGTGTTTTGGGCTATCTCAGTTTCTATACCATTTATGGTTCCTGGGAACTTTGGAAGTATCCAGGAATCATCACATTCCGTGAACTGTACATTGGAAACTTCGTACTGTTGGTCCTCGGCATTATCGTCGGTAACCCATTCTGGCCTTGTTTCTACAGAATTTGCAGAGTGAGTGCCAGATGGTTATGCTGCCCACCGCTGTGAGAGGGAGTGTGGTGGCTTTTAGAGTTCAGCTGAAATCCCTGGAAATGTGGAGCAGGGAAATTTCCCTTGCATCTGAACTGATGAGTAGGTATTACCGAGTCTTCCTTATTGAGTGAGGGTGCATGACCATTATTAAGTTTAGGGGTGTGAAGAGGAGCTGGATGATTGAAGTTCTGAGAGGGGCTCCTGTGCTTCCAGTTCTTGTGATCTTGCCAGTGAGAATCATGGCCTGAAGATGGGGAGATGAAACTCTGAGGACCAGCCTTGGGATTGGCCCATCTTGCCCTCAAAAGGTCACAGAGATGTACTCCAGACTGGTTGTTCTGGGGGCACTCATCCACAGTGGCCAAACTTTTGTCAAAGTCTATCTTGTCCATAAGATGTGTCCTTACATAACCAAGGACTTCAGTAGGGAAGTCATTGACAATTGAATAAAACATCAAGAACAGATGCCTCTTCTCCAGGAGACACTTTGCAACACGCAACCAATCATGAAAGCGGTGAGCCTTGCAGCTGCCAAAGGCACTGCAATCTTCCTCCTTCAATGGGGAAGATAAGACAAACCTAGAATGACACTCAGCTGATGAAAAGTTCTGTGAGGCGAGGAGTGTGCTTTAACTTTCTAGTAGTGTCTCAGTTGTATGCGGTTAAGTTCACTGATCAGGGCGATCAGACGGTGTGACAGAGTGTTCTGCTCCAAATCACCAGATGTCATTATTTGTTATTGAATTTTTATTTTAACTCTGTTTTTCCTTTCTTCGTAAAGAAAAAAAAATCTAATTTCTTGTATTTTGCAGATTATAATTGTTTGCAATTCGAAGTTTTAAAAACCTAACTGATTTTGATTATATATTTTATTTAATGTTCTTGTATGTGTAGAAATCATGCCCTATCTATGTTCTCTGCTCTTCTCTTATGTATGATGCCGCAATTCTAGCGAGTCTGTTAGATTAATTGTTAACACAATTTTCTTACTATAAAATTGCTCCTGCTGATAAATTTTGTTGTATTATAAAAATTGCCCTTGCTGATAAAGTTTGTTATAAATTTGTCATTGCTGATATGTCATTAGCTTGTCTAGATACATTTAATAGCTTCTTTACTACTTGAATATAAAAATTTCTTCTCCTGCAATGCAAAGAAAGTTCTGCAGATATCGTTTCCTTTGTTTGCTATCTTGTTTTGCACCTAAAATACTGTCTCTCCCTTGCATCTCTCCCATAATTGCCTTCCATGACCACCACTATAGTAAACCCTAGAAATAAATCTGGATCATATTACTACTCTCGATAAACCCTACAAGCTGCCCGAATGATGACGTCACCAAAAGGGAAGCTTAATATTTCTCAATTGGCGGCCATACATCACAGAGGCAAGATCTGGCCTCAGCAGTAATGATTACTCCAAACTTCTTAAACGTGGCAGTGATATTAAGGGCATCTTCACGGGAATTCATCTGGCACAAACAAAGTGTAAGATAGTGTATGGTAAAGCTTGTTGATCAAGCAAGCTGGAAAATCGAGAAATTTTGTATTTAATGTCACAGGTCAAATCCTTTACTGGTCATATCCGAAGTAATTCTTCTCAGTTCCATCCCCATAGAAATGCACTTTTCTGGATTACCTAACAAGAATCTCATTTGACAAATTTAATTTCTGGACATAGAAATAACGGCTGATATACCTTGATAAGAAATATTTTTCATTGCGTGTGTCCAGGTAAAATTCGCCTTCAGAAGATTGCTCATTGCCACGTAAAAGTCTATCCCTTCTCCTAAAGAATTCTAATTTATTTTCACCCCTTGCCTCTCGTTGTAAATAAAGTGTTTTTCGTCAATACTCTTAAATAAACTGTTTTATGTCAATACTCGAAAATAAAGTGTTTTATGCTATAAGTTGGAAATAATTAGTAATTTATTTTGCCCTTATGGCAGTGAAAACATTACTTGTCAACCAGAGTTTAATGAATACATATTTATCTGGTAGATTCTTCATTTATTGTGAATAAAGTGTTTTACACTAATGCTGGCAAATAATTAATAAGCTTATGTCCTTATGCTAGCATAAATATATTTGGTAACTGTAACTAACAAATATTTCATTTTTATTTGAAACTCATTATTTGCATGCCTGTGCCTTCAGTTTTCCCATTACTAATGATATGTCATTTCTGTGTCTGCAATTGCAGTGTTCTCTATTCTACTCTGCCTGTGTGACAGATGTGATCTTTGAGTTGAGGCCAAAGGCTTGGCATCTGGCTGTGGTGCCGGGAATTGCCATCATGCTCACCACCTCCAAAATTCAAGGCTGAATTCCATGAATTTAAATTTTTTAAATTTCTTCCAGTTTTCAAAAAATAATCCAGCTTTTTTTAGTGTGTCCTTGCATTTCCAATATTAAAAGACAGTTGCATTCCGAGTTTCATTTAACCGAGTAGTAGTAGTCGGAGGGTGTGCAGGTAAAGATTAGCCTTGGATATCTGTGGATTCCTAACCAAGGTAAGTACCTTGAGTTCCCTTAGGTAAAACAGAAATTTACCAACATCTTCCCCAAAATAAATTGGTGCCCAAACAGGGACCCAGACAGACAGGCTGATTTATATATATATATATATATATATATATATATATATATATATATATATATATATATATATATATATATATATATATATATATATATATATATATATATATATATATATATATATATATATATATATATATATATATATATATATATATATATATATATATATATATATATATATATATATATATTTTTTTTATTTTGCTTTGTAGCATGCACATAAAATCCGATTACCATTGGTTTCGATTATTGAAATGAACGTATTTTAGACTGCAAAAAAAAAAATTTGATCGCTAGAGATGATAGTGTTGCGAATCAGAAATTTTGTTTATTGTTTGTTTCAAAATTAATTACGGTAACTAATATATTCCTTGTCTATTATGTGGTAAGCTATGGGGAGGTTGCTAAGTTTCTGCTTGCTAAGGGGATTTAAAGTACCGAGATCGGTTAAGAGCTCACAAACAGACAGGACAGATATTACATTACATGCACACCCCACCCATGCTACTACTACTCGGCTAAATGAAACTCAGAATTCTAATTTCTTTTAATTTTGGAAGCTTAATAATGCATTAAAAAGATTAATTCAATTTTCTAACACTGGAACAAATTTAAAATTTAAAATATATGGAATGCTGCTTCGAATCCCGGAGGTGGTGGGCACGATTTCAATTCCCAGCACCACAGACAGATGCCAAGACTTTGGCCTCAACTCGACGATCACCTCTGTCACACAGCCAGTGTAGAATAGAGGACACTGGAATTACAGAAACAGAAACGACACACCATTAATAATGGGAAAACTGAAGGCACGAGCACACAAATAATGAGTTTCCAATATTATTCTACTGGATGAAATTAAATTGATTAGTCACATCTAACCAGAAAGGACATACAAACCAATAATTATTTACCGGCATTAGCGTGAAACAAATTATTAACAATGAATTAAGAATAGGCAAGACAAATACAGTATGTATTCCATAATTTGTCGGTAAACATAAAAGTTTGCAATGGCAATAGGGTAAAATTACTTATTAGTTATTTGCAATTTATATGGTAAAACACTTTAATTATGATAGAGGGAGAATCTACAAGATAAATATGTATTTATTCAACTTTGGTTAGCAAGAAATACTTGCAGTGCAAAATGGGCAAAACCACCTTTTGAAGTTTTTGCAACTTGTAACTCAAAACACTTTATCCCCAATATACGAAAAATCAGCAAGGTAAATACAATATGTATTAATCAAATTGTGGTTAACAAGAAACATTTGCAATGCCAACAGAGTAAAGTTACTTATTAATTATTTGCAGTTTATAGCATAAAACACTTTTGTTAAATTATTAATTATTTTCAATTTATATGGTAGATTGCTTTATTTACGAGTTTTGATGTAAAACACTTTATTTTCAATGATAGAAAGGGGTGAAATGAAATTTGAATTTGTTAGGAAAAAGGGATAGATTTTTACGTGGTAATAAGCAATCTTCTGAGGATGAGCTTTTAGTTTGGCACCCTTTACGAAAGAAATTTCTTATCAATAATGTAAATCTTTGTTAATTTCCAGGTCAATGAATTAACTTTGGCAACAAAATTCCAGTTAGGTAATCCACAAAAGTTTGCTTTGTATGGAAATTGAATCTTAGAAAACTTTCTTATGATTCAACAAGTAAAGGATTTAACCAGTAACGAATTTAGCCTGTTTCTCGACTTCTTGAATTTGCTTAGCCAACAAGCTTTATCATACACTTTCTCCCACCTTGCTTGTGCCAGATGAATTCCTGTGAAGACGCTAACTAATTAAGGTGTGAAGCATACTTGACTGCTGAGGCGAGATCTTGCCTCTGGGATGTTTGGCCGCCAATTTAGAGGGATCAGCATCCCTCTTGGTGATGTCATCATTCGAGCCCCTGTAGGATATATATCCAGAGCTATAACTCGTCATTTAAAATTCGAAGGCTACTGTAGTGGTAGTACCTGGCTGGCAATTATGGCAGAGATGCAAGGGAGAGACAGTATTTTAGGTGCAACAATTGAAGCAAATAAAAAAAAATAAGAAATATTATGGACAGGATAGGTTCCTACTGAACAATCTCCAGAAAGTTCTTTGAGTTGCATGGGACAAAATTTTAACTATTCAAATAGTAAAGAAGCTACTGAAATATATCTATCAAGACAGGCTAAAGACATTTCAGCAGGGTCAAATTTATAACAAAATTATCAACAAAAGTAATTCTTATAATATAAAAAAATGCATCAGCAAGAGCTATTTTATTAAAAGAAAATTGTGCAAAAAAACGCATTTACAAGATGCATCTTCATTACTGAGTTATCACTACATGAGAGAAAAGCAGAGAACAGAGCAATAAGAGGGAGATTTTTATATTGGGATCATGCTCTCTATTTGTACTATAATATAAAACAAGATATATTTAAAATTAGCTATATTCTGAAATATAATTTGCAAATAATCATAATCTGCAAAATGCAAGGAGTGAGAATTATTTTAGTAAGAAAAGAATAAACAGTTAAAAGTTATTAAATTAACTAATAAGGCATATACTACAGCCTCTGGTGACTTAGAGCAAAACACTCTGTCACATTAAGAAAGTTCCAGGAAACCTACATGATATTATGTGGTAATCAAAGTTAAGAAATTCTGCATGACAAGAACACGTGTTATTTAAGATTTCACTAATTTGCGTGATAAGATTGAGTTTTAAGGCATTAGTATTTTACACATCAGTTAGAGGGTGATATTTGTTAGGAATTGTTTATATTTCTCTGTGATTTAGGTATCGGTAATAAGCACATTAGGTGCATTGCTTGCTTTATTACTTATAATTAATTTTTTTATATACAAGCATTGGCTGCTCATAGATTGGGAAGAAAAACATTTGGCGTCATTGGTTGAGCCTAGGCTATATTCCTCCATGTGTCACTGAGTTGTCACTCAAATATAAATTTTCCAATTATTAGTAGACTAATGTACAACTTGACTCCCTAGTCAGACATTAGCTTATCTTTGGTGTATTTTGTAGGGGATCTGTGCCCTTTTGGCAACACTCCAGAATTTCACCTACAATATTTTACTTGCGGGTACTGCCATACATACGTAGGCACAACCAGCAAGCTCTACTTATTTGTATTTTCATGCTCCGAGTGATTGTCTGTAAAATTTGTTGTTGCTGTTAAGGTATGACCACTATGAGCCATGATGGTGGATAAAGAGCAATTTTGGGGATATAATTGAAAGTCACAGTCACCGATTATTTGTTTACTATAAGAAGATATGCGTCATACAACGTTATGACATGGACAAAAAAAAAAAAATGCCAGCTTGGAAAATATGTACTGGGCATATATATGCAAAATATATCAATTATATTATTGTGAAAAATATTAATCTAATTAGTAAACTTTAGAAAAATATATTTGTCGATTAAGTTTACCCTCAACACCCCCACTTAAACTTAAGGTGGCAAATATTCAGCAAAAAAAAAAAGGGTACATGTATAGGGTAAATACTTAGCAAACAATGTATTATGTAAGTATACAGGAATCAATGACATACTATGATATATAAGTAGAGCAGCAAATATCAAGTAAATTATTATAATGTAAGTATTAGACATGGCATGGAGCAGGTAAAATGGTAGAAATTTATAAAAGAACATAGCTAGGTAAAGAAGCAAATTCCTAGAAAACATCATATTCTTAGTAAGCAATAATAAGGCATTCAACAAATTATAATTTGCAAAATATTATATGCATATGAATAATAATTGGAATGAATGCAAAATGTATATATACAACATAGAGAAAAAATAGAAATGGTATTTGCAAATTATATATAGGAAAAAAGATTATATATACAATGGTACACACATTATGTGGTGAATGCGCTGCCACTCAAGGAAGTAAATTTATTTAATTTATCCTTTGTTGCTGGCTTTGTGAAAATATCTGCGATATTATCGCTTGAAGGTACATAAACTAATTTAACTGCACCATTCTGAATTTCAGATCTTATGTAATGGTATCTAATGTCTATATGCTTTGTACGCTGATGGTATGCAGGATTTTTAGCCAGACATATTGCACCTTGATTGTCTACATGAAGTGTTACAGTGGTTTTATTACCAGCATTCATATCCACCAAAAGCTGACTTAAAAACTTAGCTTCCTGGATGGCAGACGTTAGAGCAATGTACTCTGCCTCGCAGCTTGATAAGGCTACAATCTGCTGTTTTCGACTTTTCCAAGAAATCAAAGGACCATCATCACATAACATAAAGCCATATCCAGAGATACTGCGTCTATCAAATGACGCACCCCAGTCAGAATCACAAAACCCTTGAAGCTTAAGCATTTCACAAATTTGCTTTTTGAAAGTCAAACCAACATTTATAGTACCTTTAAGATACCTTAGAACATGCCTAGCCATATTTAAGTGAGCTTTTGTTGGATTATTCATATTTTGAGACAAAATAGTTACAATGTAACAAAGATCAGGATGCGTACAGGTCATAAGATATACAAGACTGCCAACCATCTCTCTATACAGTCTTGAATCGGGTAATTTCTCAGAATGGTTATCTACGACTTTACTTACACTCAAATCACAAGGAGTGGCTTTTGGTTTGCAATCTGTCATATTGAGCCTATTCAACAGTTTCTCAATGCACCTTGACTGTACCATCACAAACTTCTCAGAATCATGTTTGAATTCAAAACCTAAAAACCATGAAATATTACAAAAGTCTTTCATCTTAAAATTATGGCAAAGAGAACTTTTGGTAGCACTGAGCAAAGTTTCATTACTAGCAGCAATGATTATGTCATCAACCCAGATAATTATGATAATCTTTGAATTACCTACTTTCTTGGAGTAAACACAAGAATCAGCAAGGGACATATCAAAATCTTGTTCTACAAGGAAATTGTGCAACAATTCATTCCAGTTACGTCCACTCTGTTTAAGACCATAAATGGATTTCTTCAATTTTAAGAACAATTTGTTACCCTTTTCATCAAACTTCACAAAACCTTCGGGTTGGTCAATGTAAATTTCACAGTCAATAGGAACATTAAGATAAGCACTACTTACATCCATTTGATTAACAATTAAATTGTCTTGCATTGCCAGTTGTAATAACATACGAATTGAAGTGATTCTGGCAGTAGGTGAAAAGGTTTCGTGATAATCTAAATCACGCACTTAGGAATAACCTTTCGCTATGTAGCGAGCCTTATATTTTTTAACATTATTAGGACATGATTTCACAGCATACACTCATATACCTCCCACCGCACATCTGCCTTCAGGCGGTTGGGTTAACTCGTAAGTGTCATTTTCATTTAAAGAATTAATTTCTTCTTGCATAGCATTAACCCATTTAGAAGAATCTGGGGAGGATATTGCATCATGATATGTTCTGGGTATATCTACCATCCTGTAACAAAAATCAACAGAATATTTAGCAGCACTTGAATCATTTACTGTGAAAGAATCATCAAAGTCAGTGACGTATTCTCCCAAATACGTAGGAACAGTACTTTCTCTAGTAGGATATCGTCGTCTTGCCTTCACATCCTCGTCGATTTTGTCGTTACCTCTTCTGCCGCCACTCACGGGATTGACTTCATCTTGACCTTTTCCACTACCCACGGGATCGTCGTCATCTCCCGTCGAGGTTGGATCATCGGAGTTCGATGTCGGTGGCATCGGTAAGGTTTCCGAGGAAATGGGTTCTTCGTTGGTTACGTGGCAATTTTCAACCACTGGATTTTCTACTTCATGTTGAAATTTATAGGTGAATTTGACACAACGTACCCTTCTGACATTATTTTTATTTGGGAAATGCACCATATAGGCTGGACTTTGTCCATCATATCCCAAAAATATTCCTCTTTCACTACGAGGGTCCAATTTCTTTTTCTCTTGCACATAGGAATAACGTACAGTTCCGAAAATATGCATATCTTTCAGATAAGGTTTTCTGTCAGTGAATAACTCATAGGGTGTCTTTCCAGTTCTTGGGTTATAGCAACGGTTCCGGATATAAGCCGAAGCTCTAATAGCGTAAGTCCATAGACTTTTGGGCAAATTTGCATTTAAGAGTATGCACCTAGCCATGTCGTAAAGAGACCGCCAAGATCTCTCGACCGTCCCATTTTGATGTGGGGAATACGGAGCTGTGAACTCGTGTTTGATAGAGTTTTTCATAAGTAAGGATTTAAAACTCTTTGCTGTGAACTCAGTCCCATTGTCCGTCTGTATGCATTTTACTTTCCCATATGGGGAACTATCAGCTAAGAACCTCTCAGCTGCAGCTACCGTGTCAGATTTACTTTTAAGAAAGAATACCATTATTATACCAGTGTAGTCGTCGACGAATGAAATGGAATATTCAAAACCTTCTCTTGCAGCTGGTTCAATAGGCCCTGCTAAGTCGCAATATACGGACTCAAGCCTACTAGTAGCATGCTTGTCGGCTTCCCTGTTTCTATACTGGGACATTTTTCCGATAGCACACACTTCACAATCAGATTTTTCTTTAGGAGAAATTATCATACCATCTACAACATTTTCTAGCTTCAATAAATCTCTAAAGTTGCAATGGCCCATTATTTTGTGCCACTCAAATAGGGAGTGAGAAACATTTTCACTTTCTTTTACATTATTAAGAAAATACAATTTTCCCTCTTTTCTTAGAGGAAATACAGTGCCATTTGGAGCCCTTAGCTCAGCACATTTGGGATAAAAGTTGACAGAAGCACTTTTTTCATTGGCCGCATACACAGAAAACATATTTTGTTTATAGGAAGGAACATATAAGGCATTTTCTAGCAAAACTTTACATGGATTACCATTGACATCATACAACAACACATTTGCGGATCCACGACCACGCACAACACCATTTGTTCGACTTCCATCAGCCAACTCAATACAATGATTAGAAGGATTAAAATCACTGTCAAATTTCACAAACTTTGAACCATCTTTTATTACATGAGATGTACCACCACAGTCAACCATTAAATTATTATCAATATTATGTCTAACAGCATTATTACAATTATCATGTTCAAAAATATCTTCACTCACACTGGCTTTAAAAAGGAACGAATGAGGTCGTTCGGTATCTGTAACATTATCTTCAGCACTCATGGATTTTGTTGAATTAGGGGGATTTTTCCTACATTCACTAGAGTTATGAGTTCAAGATCTGCATTTATGGCACCACTTCTCACTAAATCTAGATTTTCCTTTATTCTTCTCACTTTTATTCTTACAATCAGGAGATTTATATCCTAAACTTCCACAAGTATAACAAGTAGGGGTAAAATTTCCTGCACTAACCCTACCTTGGTTACCTTTATGGGTTACTTTCATAACATTATCGTCACTATCAAAAGTGTCATGTGCCTTTTCAGTCTCTTCAAAGTTTCTTAAAGCAATTTTAATCTCAGAAAAACTCATTGGAGTATCTCTCTGTGTAATTACAGTAGAAAAAGTCTTAAAATTTGAAGGAAGGCCTTTAAGCACCATTGCAGTAAGGAGGCTATCACTAACAGTCTCACCTGCCTGTTTTAATGAATTAACAGCAGTCTCAGCGCGAATGACATAATCGGTGACGCTTTCATTGGCTACTTTCTTCAATAACGTAAGCTCAGTATACAGGCAAATAACTCTCGGCTTACCTGTGCCCATGTAATGACCACGGAGTGTTTCCAGTGCCTTACGACCGTTGTCTTTCACCTCTCTTATCACTAAATTTAGGCTTCGGTCATCTAAAAGCTGAACAAGCTCAGCAAATACATCAGCATTCTTCCCTGCATCAGGGGTTCTGGTGCCGGTCAGGACGTCGAATAACTTCAGACGTCTCATGTAACAGAGAAATTTAACTTCCCAAAGCTCATATTTCGACTCATCACCATCAAATAATAATTTAGCACTAAGGCTGGGCCCATAACCTGTTAAGGTATGACCACTATGAGCCATGATGGTGGATAAAGAGCAATTTTGGGGATATAATTGAAAGTCACAGTCACCGGTTATTTGTTTACTATAAGAAGGAATGCGTCATACAACGTTATGACATGGACAAAAAAAAAAATGCCAGCTTGGAAAATATGTACTGGGCATATATATGAAAAATATATCAATTATATTATTGTGAAAGATATTAATATAATTAGTAAACTTAAGAAAAATATATTTGTCGATTAAGTTTACCCTCAACAGTTGCTTATTTCTTTCACTTGCACCATAACTGCAGGTTCTGCCGCATATTGCTGTTATGCAGGCACGACCGCCATTCTGCATTACCAGTGTTTCATGCACTCTTTTGCAACATTTTGCTGCTGTTGCGCTTGATTTTATTTTGAGTCACTTTCATAGTGAGGTTTTGGGATCACCGTTACACTTAAGTTTGAACTATGATGTTGAATTTTTTTTCTTTCCTTGGTGTTGTGTGTTTTTTTCAACTTTTCTTTTTTACTATTGCAGAATTTTGTTTTCTGTGTTTGGATTGCTTGTCTTTTGTCCTTGCCCGGTTGAATTGTTTTGGGAATTCATCATTGACTGAACTGGAACTCACCAAGGAAACCAGGAGGTCCTCATTGAAATATTTGATGTTGAAAGTTACCTTGAGAAGATGGTTGCTGCGGGTAAGCAATACGGCATGTCCCCCAGACAGGTGCTCCTCGAATGGGCTCATGAAAAGATGGCTGCATTCCAAGCTGAGCTAGAGAAGAAAACAAAAAGCAGGCACAACGCAACTATGAACAGGCGCAGGTGCAGGCCCAACGAGACAACAAGTAGGCGCAACAGTTCCATGACCAGGCACTGGCGTAACACAACTATCACCAGGTGCAGGCACAGGCACAACGAGACCATGAGCTTGTGCTCGCTCAGATTCGAGCTGGAGCCCCTGACAATGGTGCTTCACTTGGAAATGGTGGCCAGCCTGGTGAGAGAGCCCCTCCGATGCAGAAATATGAAGATGATGGCAAGCAACTGCTTAACACTTACGTCCGCTCTTTCGAGAGTCTTTTCGCCGTTCATGATGGCACAGCAGCTGATAAGATTCGCTGGCTGCTCACCTCCATATCACCCTGTCTGATCGCCCTGGTTAATGAACTTGACCACACAACTGAGAGACTACGATAAAGTTAAAAGCTTATTCCTCGCCTCACAAAATTTTTCCCCAGCTGAGTGTCAAGCCAGGTTTGTGTCCACTTTCCCATTGAAGAAGGAGAACTGTAGTGCTTTTGGCAACTGTAAGACTTTCCTTTTTGATGACTAATTGTGAGTAGCAAAGTGTCCCTGAGAGAAGTTGCATCCGTTTTTTATGTTTGATTCAATTGACAATAAACTCCCTACAAATGTTCTTGGACTCAGCTTAAGGATGAGATCGACTTTGACAAAAGCTTAGCTGCTGTGGATGAGTACCTTGTGACAGATTGTTTTGCTCAAAGTCACCGGAGGCTGCGGTTGAAGCCTTATTAGTTATGCAGTTAACTGGTAATTGTACTGTTTTTTTCTTACAAAAAAAAACTTCTCGCTCCTTGCATTTTGTAGATTATGATTATTTGCAATTTATATATTAGTATATCTTGTTTAATATTCTTGTATGTGTAGAAAGCATGACACCAATATAAAACTCTCCCTCCTATTTCTGTTCTCTGCTCTTTCTTATTTCTCATGAACGAGCCCATACCAAGCGAGTCTGTTTAAATACGTAGTTTATACAATTTTCTTATCATAAAATTGCTTTTGACGATAATTATCAGCTCTTGCTGATAATTTTGTTATGAATTTGACCCTGCTGATATGTCATTAGCCTGTCTAGATACATTTCAATAGCTTCTTTATTATTTGAATATTTAAAATTCTGTCTCCTGCAACGCAAAGAGCATTTTGTGGATTGTTCACCAGTAATCTATGTTGCCCATAATATTTCTTGGTTTTTTATTTGCTTCCGTTTGTTTGTTTTTTCTTTTTTAGGAGCGTGACACCGGTACATACAAAAACTGCCTTAATCAATAAAGGCCCGTACACAAAAAATCACCAAGACAGAGGAAAAGAAAAATATTAAGGAGGAGGCAGAGATAAGATAATATCACACAAAAAAAAAACGACAGACAGAAAAAACAGTCGAAGTATAAAGGACCCAGAGATATGGAGGACTAGGCCCTGAGATGACGATAGATCCGCTTTTTAAAGGATGATAGGTCATAAGAATTAGGAGAGACAGAAGGAGGAAGAGAGTTCCAGGCTTTGGAGTTAGATGGGAAGAAGCAGTTGCTGCACCGACCAATCTGAGAGCTACAAATCTCCACATAGTACCTGCGAGATGAGGTCGCTTGGCGAGTTTTACGCAGCCTTGGCAGTGGGGGAGGGATGCAACTTGCCAACTCATCAAAACAGCGATGGAAGTAATAGTGGTAAAAAAGAGAAAGGGAAGATAACTTACGGTGAAGAGAGAGAGAATCATGATTCAAGGTAAGAGAAGGTTTAATAATATGTCTCACTGCCTTAGATTCAACCTTATCAAGGAGATATGTATAAGAAGACACACCCTAGATGTATGAGCAGTATTGTAAGCAGGGATAGATAAGACCTTTATAAATTTTAAGTAGCTGTAAAGAGGAAAAGTAATGACGGAAACGTAACAAAGCCCTCAATTTTTGGATCAGATTTAGAAATTTGACAGGATGAGGCAAAAAAGATGGCAAAGCACGAGAGCCAGTTCATCTGCAAACTCCTTAAGGAACCTTGAAGGAATATCATCGTGACCGGATGCCTTGTTCGTCTTTAGTGAGTGAAGAACCTTATGAACTTTGCGTGAAGAAAGGATAAGGGAGGGCACAGGGTTAGAGAGGGGTAAAGATTGAGGAATAGGTGCGCTGGAATCGTTTATAGAGGAGTTGCCAGAAAAAACGAGAGCCAAAATAGTGGTAGTGGAGAGATAGATTTTTAGCCAGAGAACATCAAAGTCAGGAGATTTAGGGTCCATGTAGGGTCGCAGTAGGAGTGTAAGTGTTACAGCATGCACAGACCCCACCTTTGGAACAAAAATGAGCATACAGGTTATAGTGAGAGATTTGAAATGGGTCAGTGGAAGCATGTATAGACAGCTGGGTTTCAGACTGGAGGAGGAGGTTAGGGAGGAAAGTACCCAAGTGCTGTTCCACAGACGAAAGATTAGAGTTCAGCCCACGAATGTTAGAATAGTGAGGAGTGAAAGAAGCAGACCTAAACTACTGTCTCTCCCTTGGATCTCTGCCATAATTGCCTGCCAGGGACCACCACTGTAGTAGCCCTTGAATATTATATGACAAGTGACTGCTCTGAATATACATCCTATTGGGGGCCGAATGATGACTTCACTAAGAGGGGCACTTGATCACTCTAAATTGGCAGCCAAACTTCCCTAAGGCTAGATCTCGCCTCAGCAGTCCCACTTACTTCAAACCTTTTTTATGTGGCGCCTTCACTGGAAATCATCTGGCACAAAAAAGGCAGCAGATAGTGTATGGTAAAGCTTTTCGATCAAGTAGATTGGGAATTTGAGAAACTAGTTAAATTCATTACTGGTCAAATAATTAATGAGTAATTTTGCCGTGTTGGCATAGCAAATGTTTCTTGCTAACCATAATTTAATGAATACATACTGCATTTATCTTGCTGATTTTTCATATATTGGGAATAAAGCATTTCAAGTTAAAAGTTGCAAACACACCTAGTTCTTAGAATAATGTGAAGATAGGTTCTCAAAAGTGCTGTGTATTTTAATTTTCATGTAATTTAACAAGTCATTTTCCATAAGAAACAATGATAATGGGCGTAGATACGTTCCACAACCATACATAGACACACTATACCAAAGATATAAACTAAGTAACACATATTTTACAAGTGCATAGCAAAGCAGAAAGACCTGTAGTTATTTATAGTAACATTCAAATAGTGAACAGTATAAAAGATATACAGCTTTACTGTACAGTAAACAAATTAATGCACTCTATTATGCGGTGGGCAACAGGCATATACTGGGATGTGCATGGTAGCGGTGAGTACGAGAATGCAAACGCTTTGCCGCCTCCATATCAGCTGATGCACCCTCGCATATTATTTCCCTGACAATAGTATATCTAAAGTCTGCTTACTGTTTGTTCTTAATGCTTTTTTCCATTATCTTCATAATATTCGATCGAATAAAGCGGTAGAAAAGGAGGAGGATGCGGGAGAACGAACCTCTATCTGCAAACGTTTTGCCGCTTCCGTATCAGCTGATACACCTTCGCACGCTATTTCCCTTACAATATTATATCGAAAGTTTGTTTGCTGTTTGTTCTTAATGCTTTTTTTCAATTATTTTCACGATATCCGGTCGAGTTAAGCGGTAGTAGAGGAGGAGGATGCGGGAGAACGAACCTCTATCTGCAAACGTTTTGACGCTTCCGTATCAGCTGATACATTCTCGCACGTTATTTCCCTGACGATGTTATATCGAAAGTTTGTGTGCTGCTTGTTCTTAATGTTTTTTTTTTTTAATTCTCTTCATAATATTCGATCTCACTAAGCGGTAGAAGAGGAGGAGCATGCGGGAGAATGAACCTCTATCTTCAAATGTTTTGCTGCTTCCGTATCAGCTAATGCACCCTCGCACGCTATTTTTCTGACGTTTTTATATTGAAAGTTTGTTTGCTGTTTGTTCTTAGTGCTTTTTTTCCATTATCTTCATAGTATCCAATTGCATTAAGTGGTAGAAGAGGAGGAGCATGGTGGAAAAGTGCCTCCGAGGCAGTCAATTATTTACTAAAATGAAAATGTTTTTTACGAATTTTTTTGCTTGGGCGTTATTCGCGAATTTTGCATTTTTTTACTATTATTTTTTAGTGGCGTCATTCCAATTTCGTGGATTATAAACTCGCGTAAAAAGCAAAGAAAGTGTATTTCAAAAGGTGGTTTTACCCTTTTGGCACTGCAAATATTTCTTGCAACCAAAATTGAATTAATGCATATTTATCTCGTAGATTCTTCCTTTATCGTAAATAAAGTGTTTTACCATATAATTTGTAAATAATTGATAAGTAATTTTGCCTTACTGGCATTGCAAATGTTCCTTGTTAACCACAATTTAATGAATACATACTGTATTTATCTTGTTGATTCTTCATTTATTGGGATTAAGTGTATTGAGTTATTATTTGCAAATACTTCAAAAAGTGGTTTTGTCCTTTTGGCACTGCAAATATTTCTTGGTAACAAATATTGAATGAATGTATATTTGTTTCATATATTCTTCCTTTATCATAAATAGTTTCACCATATAAATTGCAACTAAATAATAAGTAATTTTGCCCTGTTGGCATTGCAAACATGTATGGTTACCCACAATTTAAGGAATACATACTGAATTTGTGTCGCTTATTTCTCATTTATTGTGAATACATTGATTTACACTAATGTTGGCAAATAATTAATGATTTTGAATGCTCTTACAGTAGCACAAATATTTCTGGTTAACTATCCTACTCTTTGTGTGTGACAGAGGTGATCATCGAATTGAGGCCAAAGTCTTGGCATCCATCTGTGGTGACGGGAATCAAAATTGTGCTCACCACATCCGGGATTTGAGGCCACATTCCATGAATTTAAATTTTAAATCTGTTCTACCTTTCAAAAAATTAATTTAACCGAGTAGTGGTATGAGGGTCTGTCCTGTCTGCTTGTGAGCTCTTTACTGAGTTCAGTACCTTGAGTCCCCTTAGTAAAACAGAAAGTTAATAAAAACTTTCCCACATACCTCCAGTATAACCAGCCTGGAGTACGTCTCTGTGACCTTATGTGGGCAAGAGGGGCCGATCCTAAGGCTCGTCTTTAGAGTTTCATCCCCCCACAGCAGGTCATGATCTCACAGGAGAGGGAATCGCAGGAACGGGAAGCATAAGGATCCTCCTCAGAACTTCAATCGTCCAGCTCCTCCTCCTCACACTTGAAGCCTTACTCCAGTAATACACTCACACTCAAAAAGGATGACTCAGTAAGTAAGACATAAGCCTCTGCAGTTCAGAGGCATGGGCAATTACCCTGCTCCACCTTCCCAGGGATTTCAGCCAAACTCTAAGAGCCACCACACTCCCTCGCACAGTGGCGGCCAGCATAGCCGTCAGGCCACTCTCACATAGAAGCAAGGCCGGAAAGGGCTGCTGATGATAATGCCTTGGACCCACTATACAGAGTTGTCAATGTGCAGTTCACCAAATGTGATGATCCTGAGATGGTTCCAACTTGCCTAGGAACCATAAATGGTTTGGAAGCTTAGATAGCCCTTGACAAGGGGCCACTGGTATATTTGTTGATGAGACATTCGTCAGGGATGCAAATTTCACAGGCAAGGTCGTTCGTGTGTGGGTTGCTGAAGGTGAACCTTAGATACAATATTGCTGTGTCACTGACCTGGATTGCATATACACAAGGGAAATGCCCCAGCTGTGGCATTGATTTGGCCTATGTACCCGGTCTTGCTGGGTTGTGTACTGAACCTAATTCCTATCTTTCAGGCCAGCCTCTACCGTTAGGACATTATACAGTGGAACATCCCTCAGATGAAATCACAACAAGCCATTTCACTTGCAACTGCTGGTGCTGATGCCAGATATTAGAATGATAAGACTCAGATAAATAGAATACAGAGGCTTATTACTTTTGAAGCTCAAGTTGCCCTGGGAGGAATAAGAAAATATGTCCACATCACACCAGCTATAAAAACACTTGGGTGACTGCGGCAGAAAACAAGGTCGCCTATGCTATTTATGTTTTTGTATACAAAATTCTGAACCATCATTATCCTAGCTGGCTATTTAATTTCAAAGCAGTCAGGGATATAAAGGGAACCAACACAAGACAAAGTAGTGAGCTCTTTATTCAGAGAATAAACACAGATGCAGGTTCAGAGATGATCACTATTAAAGGGCCAACACTCTTGAACAATATCCCAGAACATCTTAAAAATTCATCCTCCTTTGCAGCTTAAAAAGGCAAACTATATAGTTTTCTTTTGCACAAATAAATGCTGCTCAAACACTAATCAAACTTGATTTAATGCAATTTCCCTTAACACTAACCATTTTATATAAAAAAGATATCGCCTTCATTAATTTCTAAGTTAATAACCACTTATTCTCATTGTAAGGAATACATAGATGGCGATGATGCCCTTTATAATGATCCTGTATCGAATATTACTATTACTACTTTATTATTAACATTAAATTGTTAAAATTTTTAATACAGTGTAATTATTGATATTATAATATTATACGTATCTGTTAACTCAAAGTAATCTTCAATTTAAAGGAAGTCTATAAGTTCAATTACATGTCTACTTATAAGTGTACTCTTAGTTTGGTAAAAGAATAGCAATTGCCAATTGTAAATGAATATTTGTTTGTTTGTAAGTTTGTTTGTTTGACTCCCGCTGTAATTAGTACCCGTAATGTGGAATGCAGAGAGTTTCCCCCTCCTTTACCAGATAATGCACCTCTAGAGCCACTAAATTCCTGTCCAGGCTTTGTAAAACTGCAGCAGGACTGCCCCTGCCTCAAGTGCTGGATGGATCAAGCCACCGAGGGAAGAACTTTTACGGTTCCCATGGGCATAACTAAGCTCTCAATAGAGCCATTTTCCAAGGTTGATATTGACTTAGTAGGTTCTATTAATCCTGCTTCGTCCACAGGGGAACAATTCCTCCTGGTATAGGTCGACAAGGTACCTGGATGCAGTGCCGCTCTCGTCTATCATGACCAAAGCAGATGCTCAGGCCCTTTTTGAAACCTGCTCCAGGGTAGGCTTCCCTGAGCAGGTCACTTCTGACAATGGAAGTCAGTTTACAAGCAGGCACTTTGAGGCTTTCTGTAACCTCTTAGAGATGAAGTACATCCACACGAGTGCCTATCATGCCCAATCAAATGGAGCATGTGAGTGCTATAATGGGACATTGAAGTGCTGTTTGTGCAAGTTAGTGGCAGATATAACTAGGCAGCGGGACAGGTATACTGCCACTGCAATTTTCTCTTTCAGAGACAAGCCCCATGACACTACTGGATACTCGCCTTTCAAGTTGATGTATGGTCATAAGGTCAGAGGTCCAGTGGAGTTCTTGGCAGAATGATGGGACTCATATACCATCAAGGACAATGATAGGGACGTCCATGAGTATATTTTGAAGTTTTCGTCTCACCTTGAAAAGTCCTTGAATGCTGCATAATTAACCTTTAAGGGTCACCAGCAAACTGCCAAGCTACTCTTTGACAAGCGTGCCTTGCATCGCTACCTGACACCTGGAGATAGAACACTGTTGCTTCTTCAAGCAGATACTTGCAACCTAATGCTACCCTGGAAAGGACCATACAATATGGTGCACAGTGTGAACCCCGACCATTACATGTTAAATGTTGATGGCATTAACCGGAAATACCACATTAACCAGCTGAAGCTGTATCGTGAGGACACGGAGGCCCACAGGGGTTCTGCGCTGTCACTTTCAGCAACCCATATAGGCGCACCTAGCAGCACCATTACCTCCGAGGCTGCACCAACACAGCTGCCTCATTCTAGCCACCTCTTACCTTCTATATTGGAGTACTCCACCCTTGAGGTAGAGACGGACTTACGGGAGTGAAGTTTTATGGAAGAAGCCCTTATGGCTGCAGCAACCACCCTCCCAATGGAAGATGTAACCATACGTTTTGATGATGGTAAGGATCCTGCCATTCCCACACACCAAAAGGAAAGTGTGAATGATTGCAATATTAACTCCAGACTACAACCTAGTAAACGGAAACATCTGAACGAGATATTAGAGGATTGCAAAAATGTTTCCAACAACCTCCCAGGTGTTACCACTACCCTCGCGCATCATGTCAGATTGACTGACCCGGAGCCATTTAGGCATTCCTATTGCCTTCCCCACCAGCTGTCCATATAGCTGTAGGAACATCTTGACACTTTGGTCCGCTTTGGAATAGTTGAAAAGAGCAGTTCGCCTTGGTGTTCACTGTAACCAGATGTGCGTAATCGAGATGGCAGTCACAGGCTCTGCCTCAACTGTTGTAAGCTTAATTCCCGTACAATCTTTGATGGAAAGCTTATTGCCGATGCAGAGTATACTTTCTTATTACTCTCCCGAGCCTGCTAATTATCCTAACTGGATATGGCCAGTGGATTTTGGCAAGTCCCGCTGAGCTAGACTACTTAGCCTCTAACAGCTTTTTTGAAAAGATACAGTCTGTACCAGTTCAGGGTCATGCCTTTTGGTATGATGAATGCCCCTAGCTGCTTCAGCAGCTCATGAGGACAGTATTGCAGGACCGTGACAATGTTTCATGCATTATAGATGACATCCTGGTGCATTCTCAGGATTGGTCATCGCATCTCACTACTTTTCGCAGAGTTCTTTCTCATCTTAAACAGCATGGACTTCATTTAAAGCCTTCCATATGAGAGATTGGTTTAACACACTTGCAGTATCTCGGCCACTTGATTGGAGAAGGGCTATGTCCCCTTTACAGGACAAGGTGCAAGCTATTAAGGATATGGAGAAACCTGCTACTGACACTCAACTGAGATCGTTCCTTGGTAGTGTCGGCTACTACCAATGATTCATTCCACACATTAATGCTATCGCTGCCCCTTTGCAGCAAATTATCTTCTCCACGTGAGGTAAAACCTCCCCTGTCCAATGGACAGATGAGGCGGAGAGAGCATTTTTCAACCTCCGAGAAGCATTGGTGGGTGAGCCAGTATTACAACTGGTAAACCCTGATTTTCCCTTTATTTTGCAGACCGACGCCTCCACGGTGCCTGGGCACCGTGCTCTTGCAAGCTCGATCAGACAACTCAGCAGAAGTAGCTTCAGTGCGATATGCAAGCCGCAGGCTTTGCCCTGCAGAGCGGAATTAATCCTCCTTGGAGAAGGAAGCTCTGGCCTCATATTGGGCCATGAAGAAATTTGAAGGCCATCTGTATGGCTGACATTTTACACTCAGAACAGACCACCATCCTCTCCTATATTTACAGACTGTAGAGAGCTGAATCCTTGCCTGATAGGGTGAGCACTTTACATGAATCTTTTCAAATTCACTGCCCAACATGTTGATGGAAAGGACAATGACCATGCTGATCTACTAAGTCAACGGTCGTTACCCTGAAATGAGGAAGCTGGTGCTGCTAGCCTCAGGTTGATTAGTCTGTAAAGATTACTTCTCTGATGTGTTGCATATTTTTGTTTATCTTTTATGTCTTTAATACTGTACTTGTTTATTTTAGCTTACTAATGCATTTCAAATTGTATGTGTAAAATGGGTTTTACTAAGTTTTCTTTAGGTTAGTGTGTTTATGCACTCTTGTGGAATGTATCCACATGTATTAACATTAATGAGAATGGAAGATGAAAAAGAAGATGAAAAATATTTCCTTGATTGTAGTTTTATATTTCCCTTTGTGGGACTCTGACAGCCAGAACATGGCGGAACTTTTAGCTTAGTGTTGAATAACTGAAGCTGTTTTAAATCCAGTTGCCACTGTTAACGGCGACTTGTTAAAATTTTCCTTTTATGTATATTGTGTTCTTTCTTGTATAGTAGTTTATTGCCTAGTTGCATGTGAAGAATTGTTAAAGTTAAATACTGATATTCTCTGATATTTAATTGTGATTTTAATTTTCTTGAAATTTGAGTGTGATCACATTCCTTTTATGTTTTGCATGTCATTTAATATTTTATTTTTTTAATTAGAATTGTTCATTTTACTGATATTATGATACGTTCCAGTGTTGGATCCCATTTTATTTTTCATTCGTCCTTTTCCCTTGGAAGGATCTCTCATTCCTCATAATAACACTGACGTCACCGTAACTTCCTCTGTTCTTTTTTTTATTTTTTTTGCCCTCTGTAGTAGAATTTTGTTAATTTAGTATTCTCTAGAAAGGACCTTTGTGACAGAGTGTTTTGCTAAAAGTCACCAGAGGCTGTGGTAGATGCCTTATTAGATAATTTAGCAACTATTAAGTGTCTTTTATTCTTACTAAAATAATTCGCACTCCTTGCCTTTTGCAGATTATGATTATTTGCAATTTATATTTCAGTTTATAGCTAATTCTAAATATGTCTTATTTATTATTCTTGTGCGTGTAGAAAGCATGATCCCAATTTAAAAATCTCCATTCTATTTCTCTGTTTTCTGCCTTTTTTTTCGCGTGAACAGTACTATAATTTTAGTAAGCCTGTTAGATATGTCGTTTACGCAATTTTCTTATTATAAAATTGCATTGCTGATAAATATTAAGTTAAAAAAATTGCTCTTGCTAATAATTTTGTTGTAAATTTGACCATGCCGATATGTCATTAGCCTGTCTAGATACATATTCAATAGTTTTTTTATTATTTTCATAGCTAAAATTCCGTCTCCTGCAATGCAAAGAACGCTCCAGAGATTGTTCGCCAGTAACCTATTTTACCCATAATAATTCTAGTTTTTTTTTGCTTCTGCATATTGCACCTAAAATACTGTCTCTCCCTTGCATTTCTGCCATATTTGCCTGCCAGGGACTACCACTACAGTAGTCCTCTAATATTATATGAACAAATTACTGTTCTAAATTTAGATGCTACAGGGGGCCGAATTGTGACGTTACCAAGAGTGACGCTGAATTGTCCGCAATTGATGGCCAAACATCCCAGAGGCAAGATCTCGCCTTAACAGTCAAGCTTACTTCAACCCTTATTTATGTGGCGTCTTCACAAGAATTCATCTGGCACAAACAAGGTGAGAGATAGTGTATGATAAAGCTCATTGGTCAAGTAAATTGGGAATTCGAAAAACTGGTTAACTATGTTACTGGTCAAATCCTTTACTGGTCAAATCCTACAAAATTTTTCTCAGATTCCATTCCCATACAAAGCGAACTTTTGTAGCTTACCTAACTGGAATCTCATTTGCTAAGCTTAATTCCTTGACCGGATAATTGCTGCCGATATACATTGATAAGAAATTTCTTTCCTTGAATGTGCCAAAATAAAATCTCATCCTCAGAAGATTGTTTATTCCCATGTAAAAATCTCTCCCTTTTTCCTAATGAATTCTAATTTCATTTCACCCCTTTCTATAATCATAAATAGTGTTTTACATCAAAACTCGTAAATAAAGTGATTTACTATATAAATTGCAAATAATTAATCATTAAACTAAAGTGTTTTATGCAATAAACCGCAAATGTAATTTTACCCTGTTGGCTTTGCAAATGTTTTTGTTAATCACAATTTAATGAACGCATACAGTATTTATCTTGTGGATTCTTCATATGTTGGGAATAAAGTGTTTGAGTTATAAGTTGCAAATACTTCAAAAGGTGGTTTTGCCCATTTTGCACTACAAATATTTCTCAGTAACCAAAATTGAATGAATGCATATTTATCTAGTAGATTCTCACTTTATTGTAAATAAAGTATTTTGCAATATAAAATGTAAATAATTAATAAGTGATTTTGTCCAATTGGCATTGCAAACTTTTGTGGTTGCCTACAATTTAATGAAATACATACTGTATTTGTCTCGCTTATTCTTAATTTATTGTGAATAAATTGTTTTACGCTAATGTTGGCAAATAATTAACGGTTTTGTATGCTCTTATGGTAGCGTAAATATTTCTGGTTAGCAGTGACTAACCAATATATTTTCATCCAGTAGGATAATATTGGAAACTCATTATTTGTGTGCTCGTGCCTTCAGTTTACCCATTATTAACGTTGTGTCGTTTCTGCTTCTGCAATTGCAGTGGCCTCTATTCTACTTTGGCTGTGTGACAGAGGTGATCATCAAGTTGAGGTCAAAGTCTTGGCATCCATCTGTGGTGCCAGGAATCGAAATCGTGCTCACCATCTTCGGAATTCAAGGCAGCATTCCATAAATTTAGATTTTAAATTTGTTCCAACTTTCCAAAATTTAATTCAATTCTTTTTTATGATGTGCCATTGCATTACCAAAATTAAAGGAAAGTAGAATTCTGAGTTTCATTGAAGCGAGTAGTGGTTGTATGGGAATATCTGTCCTGTCTGTTTGAGAGCTCTTAATTGACTTCAGTACTTAGTAAAACAGAAACTTAACAACCTTCCCACATATTTCTTTAATAATTAGTTATTGAACAATTATTTTAACCCAGTTTTTCTTTTCTTCATAAAGAAATAAAACAACACTTCTCTCATTTTGCAGATTATGATTATTTGCAAGTCATATTTTTAAAATCTAACTAATTTTGAATATATATCTTATTTAAAATTCCTGTATGTGTAGAAAGCATGCCCTATCCAGATATATAAATCTCCCTCCTATTTCTCTGCTCTCTGCTTTTGTCTCATGTATGATGCCATAATCCTAGTGAGTCTGTTATATACGTTGTTTACACAATTTTCTTAAAATTAAATTGATCCTTCTGATAAATTTTTTTATATTATAGAAATTACTCTTGCTGATAAATTTTGTTATAAATTTGACCATGCTGATATGTCTTTAGCCTGTCTATATGCACTTCAGTAGCTTCTTTACTATTTGAATATTAATATTCCTTCTCCTGCAATGCGAAAAATGCTCTACAGATATCGACCAGTAACCTATTTTGCCCATTATTACTTCTCGTTTCCTTTGTGTGCTTCCTCTTGTTGCACCAAAAATACTGTCTCTCCCTTGCATCTCTGCCATAATTGCTTTCCTTGGACCACCACTATAGTAATCCCTCGAAATAAATTAGGAACAAATTACTATTCTTGAAAATTCCTACAGGCTTGCCGAATGATGACGTCACCAAGATTGATGTTTGATCTCTCGCAATTGCTGGCCAAACATCAAAGAGGCAAGATCTCCCCTCAGCAGTCACACTTACTCCAGACTTCTTATACGTGGCAGTAATATTAAGGGTTTCTTCACAGGAATTCATCTGGCACAAACAAAGTGAAAGATAGTGTATGGTAAAGCTTGTTGATTAAGCAAGCTGGAAAATCGAGAAATTTTGTATTTAATGTCACAGGTCAAATCCGTTACTGGTCATATCCAAAGTAATTCTTCTCAGTTCCATTCCCATATACATGCACTTTTGTAGATTACCTAACTGGAATCTCATTTGCCAGATTTATTTCCTGGACATAGATATAATTGCTGATATACACTGATAAGAGATATCTTTCATTGAAGGTGTCTAGGTAAAGTTTTGCCCTCAAAAGATTGCTCATTACCACATCCCTTCTGCTATTGAATTCCAATTTCCTTTCACCCCTTTTCTTTCACCATAAATAAAGTGTTTTACGTCAATACTCGTAAATAAAGTGCTTTATGTCAAAGCTAGTAAATAAAGTAGTTACGCTATAAATTGCAAATAATCAAAATTTTTTTGGCCCTTATGGCAGCGTAAACATTTCTTGTCAACCGCAGTTTAAATAATACATACTTATCTCATAGATTCTTCAATTTTTTTGTGAATAAAGCATTTTACGCTAATGCTGGCAAATAATGATTAAGTTTATGTCCTTATGGTAGCGTAAATATTTGTTGGTAACTGTGATTAATGAAATTTTCTTTTTATAGTAAAATTATATTTGAAACTCATAAATGTGTGTACGTGCCTTCAGTTTTCCCATTATTAACGGTGTGTTGTTCATGTTTCTGCAATTGCAGTGTCCTCTATTCTCTTCTGTCTCTGTGACAAATATAATCTTTGAGTTGAGGCTAAAGTCTTGGTATCCGTCTGTGGTGCCGGGAATTGAAATCTTGCTCACCATCTCTGGGATTCGAGGCTGCATTTCATAATTTCAAATTTTTTAAATATTTTTCAGTTTTCCAAAATTAATTCAGTTTGTTTTATTTGTCCTTGCATTTCCAAAATTAAAAGAAAGTTGAATTCTGAGCTTCATTGATTGAGTGTGGTTCACTAACACTGAATGCACACTGTGACTGTCATATTTGACACTGCATTTCCATTGGCAGAGTTCACATGGTCACTGCATTAGACTGCAGAGGACAGCCTGAAACTTGTTTGACTACAGCCACGTCTGTCATCAGCCCTGCAAACTTACAGACCCTCTCTCTAATAACACCTTTTAATCCTTACCTTACTGGCTGCGACTACCCCGTTTTTATCTGCTGGGTGGTTGTAGCTTCTGCATTGAGCTTGCTGTGAGCTACGGGCAGGTGTTGCTGGTAGGTTAAGCCAGCAGCACAGAGGGGAGAACTCCGCCCCTGGTTATTTAACACCGTCCACTGTCCCTATACATCGCAGTAACCGCCTTGAGTATCCTATCCTCTCCCCACCCAATCCTACAAGCACGAAATCTAGCTGTTTTTTTTAATTGCCCAATTAAAGTAATTATCATCACTCATAAAGATACATCTTGCAGTCATTTTTTTTACTTAAAATCTTGCATTAGTTTGTCACCAATAAACATATAACTCAATCATAAACCATAATATCTAAGATCTTGCTGTTTTTGTTATGCTTTAATAATGGGTAGAGCTCGAATCAGGGACCGTGATCCCCACAGGGATCCTGCTAGGCGCAGAAATGACATATTCAAATGTCTTGCCCAAAGCAACATTGTTGTTTTTAAGGTCATAAACATCCAAACTGGATTTATTCTTGTCCTTGCCGACGAGAACCTAGAGAAACTTAACTCACCTGAAGTTTCTGACATCTTTGACAATGAAAGATTTGAAATAACTATGCCCCCTGAATTTAATGCCCAAAGAACTGTAGTAATCCTTGGCATTGACCAGTATATTACCTCTCATAGGGATGAAGAAATCATTGCAGAAATAGAAAAACATAACCAGGGAACTAAAGTAGTCAGTAATTAGAATCCCTAATAATAAATATCTCTTAAAGATACGCTTCCAAAACATCAGCATGGCCAACAAAATAAAAGCTCAGGGACTCCTTCTTTTTAACATTAGGATAAACGAAAGTAACATTGAGGAGGAAATTTTCATTCAAATTAACACATGCATGAAGTGCTATTCTTTTGAGCACTCTACCAAAGAGTGCAAGAAAGAAACCACCATTTGCTCTGAATGTGCCCAAGAAGGCCATAGGTGGAATGAAAATAAATGCACGACCAGAGTTAAGAAATGCATTAACTGCTCAGGTGAGCACTCCACTCTAGCTGCAGGGTGTCCATAAAGGAAGAAAGGGAAAAAATATAAACTAGCAGAAATTAGGCAAGCTAAAAAAACACCCAAACCTTCATTTGCTGAAATGATAGGTGCAGCTAAACCCCATAGCTCCTCAGACAGACAATTAAAACCTGAACTTAGTTTCCCCATAAATGCAGAAAAAATTACCACTGTCATAATAAGTTCCATGGTATATGGCCAGATGATGGATTCCATCAACCCAGGGTCATTTGAGGCCAAAGTCAATGAAAAATACGAACTCAATGGCATGCCAAAGATTACTCTTCCAAAAAGTATCCCCCAAAACTCCAACATAACTGTAACAAAAGAACCAGCAGCTGCTTCTGTGCTAGAAGCAACAGTAGTAGAGACAGAAGAAAAAATGGATGAAGATACTTCATCTCAGCCCATAAAAAAGCGTCCAAATCAGTCCCCACTAGGAGCAGTCTCCAAACGTACGACAACTGAAAAAAAGAAAATGTCCAAACATAGTACAGATCAGCAAAAGTATGAAGGGTCAGCTATGAAACAGAAAGAGAGAATTGAACTTAGAAAAGACCTTAACTTTAAAATAGTAGGAAAACTTGATGAACAATTACCCTCCGATATAAATGTAGAAGTCATTAGAGATACTTTACTTAACACCAATAAACATAAATATATTTACCATAATGGCAATTACAAGCCTCATGAAGTCCACCTTTTCCTAGAACATAATAAAATCGATCTTACTGACATCAGAATTTAATACTTAGAAAGAAATCACTATAATTCATTAGACCAAGGACTATCTAAGAGAGCAGAGTCCTCCTCAAACTTAAATAATTAACTCATCCTTTATATATTTTTACTACATTCAATATGGCTAATAACAATAATAATAAATTAACTATCATTCAGCATAACGTAATAGCTTGGACTAATATTAGAAGTAATGAATTATATAGCGTTTATAGGGAATTTGACCCAGATATAATACTTCTCAATAGTACCTCTAGAACTAACGATAAAATAAAAATTTTTGGTTATAATATTTATCAGAGAAACTTTTTAAATGAAGCTCATGCAGGAATAGCAATTGCCATTAAACGTAATATTATTCATAAAATCATAGATGACTTCGATACTGATTTACTAGCACTAAGAATTGAAACCAAAAACGGCCCCATTATTATAGGAACTACTTACTTACCATCCAGAAGATTACAAATCCCATATGAAGACATTTTAAAACTAATTAGAAAAAACATCCCAGCATACCTAATTGGAGATCTTAATGCTAAACATCACATCCTAGGTCACAATATTTGCAATATAACTGGTAACTTCTTAAATAATTTAATGACTAATAATCTAATTAAAATTCCAGGACCTGACTTCAGAACCATGACTCATGGATCTGAATTCTCCAGACCAGATATTATCATAAGTAACAAGAATCATTATTTGAATTACTCAATAGAAAAGGGAACCTTAACCACCTCTGACCATTTACCTTTAATAATTAAGCTCTCAACAGAACCTTTAGCTATTAGAATTCCCCCCAGTAGAGATTTTAGAAATGCAGACTGGGATAATTTTAAATCTTTCTTAGAAGATAAATTCACTCATGATATCACAAGTAATACCTCCATTAATAACATTTTTGATATAGAAAAACACTTAAAGCAATGGTATTCTTTAATTCAAAATGCAATAGATAATTATATACCTTTCAAAAAGTCAAAATCCTTACCCCACCCTAAAATAAATGATAAATGTAAAGCACTCCAATATAGATATCTAACTTTATCAAATAACATTGGCAGAGGTCTCTGGGGTCCCCAAGCTTTAACTGAATTAAGAACTGTAAGAGAAGAACTACAAAAAGAACTAATAGCTTCATATAATAATAACTGGGAAAATATAATAATGAAACTTCATAGTAATGCTAAAGCTCCCAAAAACTTTTGGAATAATATCAAGAAATTAATGGGTAACTGTAATGAAATAACCCCGTATCTAATAGACAATAATAATAATAATAATAAAAAACTTTTCACCAGTAAAGAAAAAGAAGAAAAATTCAGAAAGACCTGAGAAACTATATTTAATATTAGTGCTGAAGAAAATCAAAACTATGATTTAGCTCATGAAAGAACTGGATGTAACTTTTTGAAAGAAAACGTAAATTTAATTATTCCCTTATTTAACGTAGACTTAAATAGATTAACTCCAGGAGATGATCTAATATCTCCTATTACTACAGCTGACATCAAAGATATTATTACAAATATGAAAAATAAAGCCCTTGGACATTCAGGCATTAATAAACTAATACTATCCCACTTACCTAATATAGCAATTCATGAATTATTAGATATTTTCAACTCTTGTTTATCCATAGGTTATTTCCCAACAAAATTTAAATTGTCAATAATGATTTTTATACCTAAACCTGGAAAAAACACCACCTCAGCTAATAATTGTCGTCATATATCTCTCTTGGAAGTCCCAGGGAAAATATTTGAAAAGATATTACATTCTAGAGTCTATAATTATTTAGAAATAAATGATTGTTTCCCCCCTAACCAGCACGGGTTTAGAAGAGGTAGAGGTATTCATACTGCATTAACGTACTTATATGAAAAAATAGCCATCTCGCAAAAGTTCAGGCAAAAGTGCAATGTCTTGAGCAGGGATGTTTCCTCTGCTTTTGACAAAGTATGGAGAGATGGACTCAGATATAAAATCATAGAACTCCAGTTACCCCCACTAATAACTAAAATTTTATCAGATTTCATATCTAATAGAAAGTCAATTATCAAAATTAACGAACATTTAGGTACCCAATTTGAACTTAGAGCAGGTGTCCCCCAAGGATCAAATCTGAGTCCACTTCTCTATGCTATATTCACGAGAGATATACCCAAACCAGGTTTAGGTTGTTCAACTATTATATTTGCAGTTGACATCACTCAAGTAATTCCTGATTATAATAAAAGATTTCTAGCATTTAAAACTCAGAGGGAAATACTTAAAATAAATAAATATGAGAAAAAATGGAAACTTAAAACTAATATTGACAAATTCCAACTTTTATCTATTTCTGCTCTTAAACCATTAGATGTAATAATTAATAACAATAGAATAAATTTCTCCAACAGTCTGAAAACCTTGGGCTTCACAATTAACGGAACAGGGATGAAACCTCATGTAAATAATAGAATAATACAAAGTAAACTTGTTTCCACCAAGCTACGAAGATTTAACCTGCTCAAAACTAAAAATAGAGTCACCCTATATAAAACTTTAGTAAGACCTGTCTTAATATACCCTCCAATTCCAACTTGCATCTTATCAAAACGTAACCTTTTAAGTCTCCAAGCTATCCAAAATTCAAATTTAAGAAGAATTCTCTCTGAAACGCCACCATACATAGAGAGAATGGAAGAAATTCATAAGAACCTCAAAGTCGAACCAATTAATACTTATATTTTTAAATTAGCATCCAAAACCTGGGGTAAAATGGAAATCGACTTTGAAGGATTTCTTCAAGAAACTAATGTTTTGAACACTTTAGAATACGAATTTATCAATGACCATGTCTGGTGGAAAAGAGTTTCTTCAGATTTTTCAGGAAATCCACCAGAAACTATTTATACTAAATAAAGTAAAATCTCCAAAATCTCCTCATCATTATTAAATTATAACTGAACAAAGTCATATTGGGCCAGTAAAATTATATCTAACAAAAACTTAGCACGTGGGTTTGCCCCTCTCTATTCATCTCTTACTTCTTTAAATTTCGTGCTTATCCCTCCAATCCTTCCCATCCTGTACCCCCCTCTCCCCAGTGATGACACCCTGAATAGGGCTAAGAGAGTTCACTCGATGCCGTCACTATTCTTCCCCCACCTATCCTATCCTATCCAAAGCAAAGCAAAGCAAAGAGTTTCATTACACCGAGTGGTGGTATTTGGAGGGTGTGAAGGTAAAGATTAGCCTTAGATGCCTATGAATTCCTAACCAATTCAGTACATTGAGTTCCTTTAGGTAAAACCTCTTACCAACATCTTCTCCACAGACGGGGTGGCATGGAAGCGAGCAGCCAGTGAATCCTCTCAACCGCTGTGCCATCATTAGCGGCGACGAGACTCTCGAAGGAGTGAATGTAAGTGTCAAGCAATTGCTTTCCATCATCCTCGTAATTATGCATTGGAGGGGCTCTCTTGCGAGGCTGACCCCCAATTCCGAGTGAGGCACCACTGTCAGGGGTTCAAGCTTGAATCCAAGGTAGCTGAAGCTCGTGGTTGCATTGTGCCTGTGACAGTGCCAGCTCGTGGTCGTTTTGCACTTGCTCGTCGTCATGTTGGGTCTGAGCCTGCTCATGGTTGTGTTGTGTCTATGCCTCCAGATTTGCTTTCTCCTCTAGCTGGGCTTCTTGTGTAGTCATCTTTCCATAAGCCCACTCGAGGATCTTCTTTTCGGACATGTATCGTTTACCCGTAGCAACCATCTTCTCAATGTAAGTGTCCTCATCAAATGTTTCATTGGTTTCCTGTGTCTGCCTGGTAGCCATGGTGGATTCCAGGGCAGTCAACAATGAAGCACCAAAGCAAACCACCTGCACAAAGCCAAAAAAAAATCCAAACACAAAAAAATCTACAGTAGTAAAAAAAATTGTGAGAACCACACAACACCAATGAGAGAAAAAAAAATTCAACACCAGTTGAAATTTAAATGTAACTGTGATATCAATACCTCACTATGAATGTGACTCAAAAGTGCAATGGCAGCAAAGAAAGCGTTGCAAAACAGTGCATGAAACACTGGTAATACAGGATGGCAGTTGTGCCTGCGTATGAGCGCGTATATGTCAGTACCCGCAAGTATAATAACGTAGAACAATAATCAGGTTGCAATATTGCATAGAGTATGGTACATAAATGCGCAAAAAATACATAATTTGTGTGATTAATGGTAGCGCCTGCATTACACCAATATATGGTAGTAGCCGTAGTTATGGTGCAAGTGAAAGGAAAGGGCAACAACAAATTTTAAGGACAAGCATCCGATGCTGGAAAATGCATACAAGTAGAGTATGGCGGTCGTGTTTGCGTATGAGCATGTATATGGCAGTACCCATAAGTAAAATGTCATAAGTAAAATTCTTGAGTGTTGCCAAAAGGGCACAGATCTTACACAAAATACATTAAATATAAGCTAACGGCATACTAGGCAGTCAAGTTGCACATGTGTCTATTGATAGTGGGAAAATTTATTTTTGAGTGCCTGCTCAAGAACACATGGAGGGCTTAGCCTAGACTCAACCAACGATGCCAAATATTTTTCTTTCCAATCTATGAGCAGTCAATGCTTATATATATTTATATATATATATATATATATATATATATATATATATATATATATATATATATATATATATATATATATATATATATATATATATATATATATATATATATATATATATATATATATATATATATATATATATATATATATATATATATATATATATATATATATATATATATATATATATATATATATACAATTATAAGCAATACAATAAAACAAGCAATGAACTTAATGTGCTTACTCCCAATTACTAAATGAAGAAAAATATAAGCAATTCCTAACAAAAATCACCTTTTAGCCGATATATAAAATATTAATGCTCTACAACTCAATCTTATCCCACAAATAAGTGAATTCTTAAGGAACACGTGTTCTTGTCATGCAGAACTTCTTAAGTCTGGTTACCACATAATCTTTAGCAAATTTCCTGAAATTATGGTTACCACATTAGCTTATGCAAATTTCCTGAAATTTTGTTTTCCAAATAATATCATGCAAATTTCATCAAATTGTGTTTACCACGTAGTAAACAAGGAAAAGAGTAAATAACCTGACAAGGAAAATATTAATTACTGTAATTGATTTTGAAAGTGATTAAAAAAACGAAAGTTTTTCAGATTCGCAACTCTATCATCTCTAGCGATCAAAATATTTGTGCACAACCTAAGATTTATTCATTCTAAAAATCCAAGCGAATTGTAATCGGGTCTCATGTGCATGTTAAATGGTAAAATTTAGAAAAAAAAATCATCACAATCAGTTTGTCTCTGTGGTGTCCCTGTTCGGGTGCCACTTTATTGCTGTGAGGTGGGAAAGTTTTTGTTTTACCTAAGGGAACTCAGTTTCTGAGCTCTATTAGAAGTTCACAGTCATCCAAGAAACTAGAATGTTTACTTTCACACCTCCTTGAATACCACTACTAGGTTCATGAAACTCAGAATTCCACTTTCTTTTAAATTTTGCAAAGCATGAACAAAATTATTAGATTTGATTTTATGGAAGGCAGCCTTGCATTCTGGAGGTGGTGAGCATGATTTCGATTTCCGGCACCACAGACAGGTGTTAAGACTTGGGCCTCAACTCGAAGGAGATCACCTCTGTCACACAGGCAGAGTAGAATGGAGTACACTGCAATTACAAAAACAGAAACTGAACGCGCGAGAACACAAATAATGAGTTTCAATATAAATCTACCAGATGAAAATAAGATCATTTAAATTGGCATAAAACACTTTATTCACAATAATAAAACAAAGGATATAGAAGATAAATATGTAATTGTTTAATTGTGGTTGACAAAAAACATTTATGCTACCAAAATTGCATAAATAACTTATTAATTATTTGCAACTTATAGCGTAAAACACTTTATTTTCGAGCACTGGCGTAAATCACTTTATTTATGATGATAGAGAAGGATGAAGTGAAGTTAGAATTCGTTAGGAAAAGATATAGATTTTTACGTGGTAATGAGCAATCTTCTGAGGTCGAAATATTTACCTGGACACTCACAATGAATGATCTTTCTTATCAATGTATATCCACGGTTATATCTATGTCAAGGAATTAAATATTGTAAATGAGACTCCAGTTAGATACTCAATAATAGTTTATTTGCAAGGGAATGACACTGAGCAAAATAACTTAGGGAATTTTTACCAATAATCTTTTCGCCAGTAACATTAAATGCAAAGATTCTCGAATTCCCACATGAATTCCTGCAAAGACCCTCATGAATATAACTTAGCCACGTAATGAAAGCTTGGAGTAAGCAGGACTGTGGAGTACCTATCTGTTACTCCTGTCATGTTTGGCTGCTCTCTGAAAGCGCTTCCGTGCCAGTATGGGGGAACTTCGACTTGGGCGAATCTGTGGTTGACGGAGACCAGTATTTTGTTCTGTATGTTTATTGAGGGTGTACTATAGTGGTGGTCCTTGGCAGGCAAATATGGCAGAGATGCAAGGGAGAGAAAGTAATTTAGGTGCAACATTAGGGAGCAAACAAAGGAAACAAAAAAATATATTATGGGAAAAATGGGCTACTGGTATCGATATTTGTGTGGCAAAGTTCTTTAAATCTTAGTAAAAAGAGAATTTTTAATATTCATATATTAAAGAAGCAACTGAAATGTATCTAGACAAGCTAATGACATATCAGCAAGATCATATTTATGACAAGAGAAATTATCAGCAAGAGCAATTCTATAATAAGAAAATTTAAAAAAATGTATACATAAGATGCATCAGCACTACATTAGAGATAGAACAGAGAAAGGAGGAAAAAGATGGAGACTAATACATTGCAATAATGCATATTTTTCTTTTCTTCATGTACAAGAATATTAAATTTCAGCTACAGAAAAAAACCCAAGTGAAAGTCTGCACAATCTTTAAGCTGACCTGAATTTTCTTGCAAGAGATTGTAACTTCAGTGACTAGTTTGATGCCAGGGTACATGACCTATTGATTATGGTCATTAACAGAAGTGTATTTTCCAAACTTGGCAGCTGGTAATCTAACTCTGCAAGTGATGATGTCCACTGCCACTCTTGAGCGTAATTTAAATTTAGATAAGTTTTTTGCAGTATATTTCCAACATTTTTGGTGCATCCTAATTTAACCTAACCTAACCTAGGGGAACGCGTTCATTAGTATTCTATTTATATAAAAAAAAACATATTCCATTACTCCCCATAGTTAAAATAATACCTTAATCTCTATAACAAAACTAATACCTTAATCCCCATAACTAAAATAATACCACTAATGTTTTACAGTTGAAATCGTCTACTGACAACTGACATGAAATACGTTTATTGCCTACATAATGGTTACCCACGTGAGAACTGTAAACTTTCTTACTTATCCTCTCAATATGCAGTGGGAAAGACCACCTGAAACAAGTTTGTCGTTCTAAGAAGTAATCTAAAAGGAGTCCTAAAAGTTCTCATAATCGATGGGACCATTGCATGAGTCAGTTGAATGATCATTGGACAACTCTGTCAAAAAGAAGACGAAAGGTAAGAAGAAAACGAATGCCATGCTTGAAGAAGCATTCGCTGAAGAGGATGTTGATAAAAGTCTCCTCCTGAGTGTGACAGAAACTAATGCGTCTTAGGAGAAATATAGTTTATTAAGTGTAACAGATGCTCCTGTAAGAACGAAAATTCGCTTAAATTTGCATGGAAAAGAAATTCTGTTTGAAGTAGACCGTGGCTCTGGAATTGCTACCTTAGGTTTAAGGTGAGTTCAAATGCTTGTCATACATGTGCAGCCATGTAGTAAAGCTCTGAAAACTTATAATCATGGAAATGTCACGGTTATTAGAAAGGTGTATGGAAGTGTTACATATAATAACTTTTCCAACCAGACAAGGTTTTTATGAAGTTGATGATAGTAATCTCAAAATATATTGGTAGAGATTTAATGTCCAATATTGACTTGGCTTTAGTTGGAGTGGTAGGAAATGGCAGTAGCATTATTAATAATGTAATGGACGTTAAAATCCAGTTAGATAATTATGCTGCTGATACGAACTTGCCTATCTCAAGTATAGTAGCTAAAGTTCATCATAAAAGTGGTGCAGTAGCTTAGTTTCAGAAAGCAAGAACTATGTCATTCCACTATAGAAAACAAACGGCAGAAGCTTTAGATAATTTGCTTTGCTGAGGATATTATTGAACCAAGCAGCTTTAGTGACTGGGCAATGCCTACTGTTCCAGGTTTGAGGGCTGATAGAAAATCCATGAGAATCTCTATTGATTTTGAATACCTAACTCAACATGTATCATATGAAAGATGCCCATTACCAAATGTAGATGAAGTCTTAGCCACAGTTGAAAAGATCTCAAGAATGCCTACTTACAGATATCAGTTGATGATGAGAACAATAAGTTGCTTGTAATAAATACCCATAAGGGACCTATTGGGTATAAAAGGCTACTTTTTGGCCTTGCATCATCACCTGCCGTTTTTCAATGTTTTATATCACAAGTATTGTTGGGTATTGATGGTGTTGTGGCATTATTGATGATATCCTGATTGGATGTGAGACACATGAAGAACTGATAGGAGATTAGACAGAGTTTTGAGGGAATTTTAAAACATGACATAGCTATAAATATAATGAAGAAAATTTTAAATGCTAGTGCTATTAAGTATTTGGTATCTGTTGATGGAATTAAACCTTCATCTAATAAGCTTACCGCTATTTTAGATGCACCTCCTCTAAGGTCTGTCAGTGATATACAGTCCTTCTTAGGAATGGTAACCTATTAAACTGTATTAAATATGAGTGAATATATGATCCCCAGTTGTCCGAATATGCTTCATTTAAATCTGACTTAAGCTTTTATGAAAATGCAATATTGTTTAGGAAATGAGTAATTATTCCTGCTGATACGTGTGATTCCATACTAGAACAATTGGTCATAATTGAATTGATGCAGTGAAAGCGAATGCTAGAAGTTTAGTTTGGTGGCCTGAATAGGATCAGGATTTCTCAAAAATAACTAGGTCATGTGAGCTTTGCTTTAAGAAGTTTCAAACTCTATAACCTACAGTATAATCGTTGCAAGAAACAATAAAGATTTTGCTGACCTACTTGGTGACTTATTTTTTACTGAATGTAGACTCACACACTGAGTTTCTGGATGTCCATGTAACCAAACAAACCACATCTGCAGTAATCATTGCTAACATAAGGCAAAGTTTTTGGAATATTGGCTTGCCAGACATAACTGCAACTGATAATGCTCCTTGTTTTGTTTCTGTTAGTAAAGTAAACTTTTATTTTTAATATTTGATAACAGCATTAAGAACCTCTTCATTTATGATACGCTTGTGTGCATTAATTTGTCATTTTTCCCATAATGCTTTTTTTATGTTGTTGTTATTTTTGAGCCGATGTTGCCACTGGAAAGTTGAAGGCAACAGTTGTTATTTTATTTTGTTTCTCCCATCTTCTCCAATAAAGTGAATTGTGATTTGGTTAATATCTAATTAATCCACCATCATGAGCTCTGCTGCAACAGGTTATGGAGCCCAGAGTAATAAGAAGAGATTGTATTTCGATGGTGATGAGAAGAAATATTTGAGAGAAATAAACTTTTTATCTCATCTGAGACTTCAGAAACTTAACCTAGACAAAAATAAAGATATGAAAAGAGACGAATTTGCCGCTAAAAATGCCGATGCTTTTGCCGATATCGTTCAAGTACTAGATGATGAAAGTCTCCAATTAGTTATGAGAGATGCAGTCGCTGATGGAAGAAAAGTATTAGAGATTCTACTAGACCATTAACGAGATAATAGGATACCCAGAATAATTTCCTTGTATACGGAACTGACATTCCTAAAGATGAAAGAAAACAAGTGTGTGATAGACTAGTTTTTACGAGCGGGAGCTGCTGCTATGCCCTGAAATCAGCTGGTGAGACCATCAGCGACAGTTTACTTATTGCTAAAGTTTTAAAAGGCCTACCAGAGCAGTTTACTTCGTTTAGCACTGTTATGATGCAGAAGGGAAGTAAACCATCATTTTTGGAATTTAAATCCCTCCTCAGAAGCCATGAAGAGAGACAGAAAAGCCGTGTTGCACATACTGAGAGATGTGAGAATGTCCTCAAGGTGAATTTTTGAAAAGATCCTGAGCCTCAGAGTGTTGGATCTACCAGTAGTTCATAAGTGACGTGCTATTCTTGTGATAAGCTAGGACACAAATCCTTTGAGTGCAAGTTGAAGAATGATGAATGTAGAAAGAATAGGCCTACTGGTACAGCAGTGAAATCATGTATGCCTCCACCTGAGCCTACCAGTTGTGGGAGTGATGACGATTTTTGTTTCAAGATTAAGTTACCCTGTTGATAACAGTCTTGATGAATGTGATTTTCATGTGGATTGTGATGCAACAGCGTTTTTCTTGATCTAGAGAAAGCCTTTGAACTTGCCACTGTACCGGCAATACTCTCTGCTCTAGTCGATAAGCAGATCAAAGGAAGCCTTCTCTCCTGGATCAAGCTGAATCTACAAAACCGTAGTGCTCTAGTCAAAGCTTGAGGGCATTATTCCACCTATAAAGTCCATGAAAACGGGACCCCCCAAAGTGGAATTCTCAGCCCCTTCCTTTTCAACTGTCTCATGGAGAAAATCATGGACATTGTGCTACTACCTGCAGCTAAGATTTTCAATTATGCTGATGACTTTGTGCTCGTCACAAGAGGTGACAGGAATTTAAATAAGACCCACTTCTGCCTCACCAATATTTACAAAACCTCCATCTCCCTCGGACTAAAGATAAACGCCCTCAAAACCAAGATGCTCCCCATCCACAAATGGAGACCAGACACTAGACTGGTCATAAGCAATGAGCCTGTGGACTGGGTTACCAAGCACCTCTACCTGGGTGTATGCATCGATAACCAATTAGCCTTTGGACCTGATATACAACAATATGTCCTTCGACAGATGTCTGGCTTTTTCAATGTTTAAGCCATACAAAGCCTTGTAGACTATGCATGTCCCACTCTGGCTACTGAAAGACCAACAATGGGACACGATAACGGTAATACAAAACAATGCGATGCAGACCATACTAGGAGCCCCATTGTGGACCAAGAGAGAAAACCTCCAACTGGAATCCAACCTCATTCCACTTAAACTTAGATCTCTATAAAGATTAACCCTCTCAGTAGCCAAACTCCCAAATCTTCTGCTCTGACGGCTCAGGCGATCAAGAAACTGGAGCCCTGGCGGCCGCCTTCAACAAAGAAGACCACGTCTAACTCTCCTTTCACTAAACTGAGCTGGTTGCCATAGCCAATGCCCTCAGTTTCTTCTCCTAGGAAGAAACTGACCATGCCCATATTCTCTCTGACTCTAAAGACACCCTACAGGCCATCAAGAAGCCACTCATTAAAGATAATGTAAGAATTATTACCAGCATTCTTCACCTTTACCACAAGGCAGTCAGCATTAAAAAAGCCGTCACTCTTGCTTGGATTCCCAGAAATATCAGCATTAAGGGAAATGAAGAAGCTGACCAAGCTACAAAACAAGCCTCTCTCCGAGCAGAGATTCAAATATCCCAGCCTCCTGGGATTCTCCAGATCAAAACCAAAGCTTCCAGGTCACTCCTTAACCTATTACTAGCCAGACACAATTTGTGCATTGATACTGGTTCTCTCTCCACCTAGTGGTACAAAGCCACCACCAATCTCCAGTGCAGCACCCTGCCGAAGAGCCACCGTAGAAGCACAACAGTCAACTTACACAGACTGAGACTTGGTTATAAGTGCACCTGGCAAATAGTGGAAGATGTCGTTAGGGAGTGCACATTTTGTCAGGAAGCCTCGTTGCATCCACTGCTCCACTACATCCTCGAATGTGAAGTCATTTCTGAAATTTGATGGAAGACTAGTACCCATGTAATACCTAGCATGGATCCCAATGGCCTTCATGCTACCAGCACCATAATCAGAATAGCAACAATGAACTTCTTGGATAGCCTACTGAACATCATCAGTCAGTACCCTCCTCCTACATAACCAGGCAACAACTTATGCTCTCTGTCAAGACATGAGCTCATGAGGTTGAAAACCTATTCCTCAGCCTCTCCAGCATGAGCCCAACACACACTGGTGTGGTTGCAAATGGAAGGCTTGTCCTTGCTGGTCATCAGCAAGACCCCTTCTTTTTATTAATTTTTCTCTTCCCTATTTTGTTCATCCATTTATTTTTCATTTTTATATATTCATAAATTTGTTTTTGTCTAGTTACTCTTACCCTTCCTAACCTAGGGGTTAAAAGTGTGTACATGGCGCCATCACCTATCCCTTCTTCACCTCTATCTTATCTTAACTTTCCCCTTCTTCTCTACAAGGCACCTCATGAATTGAAGGAGACTATTAATTCTGAGTGGAACACTTCTGTTCCCTCTTATTTTTACAGATGTATTCCAGATCCAGACGATCTTAACTGTGGGCCACCAAGACCTGGCCACCCTCAGGGGTGGATATCGATAGTGAATGAGCTCATATAATTGCTGATAAATCGAAATTTAAAAGTTTTGATAAGAATTTTGATGCTTCTAAACATATGATTGAACTGGCAAATGGTGCCAATTGTAATAATATTTTTGTAAGTAAACGAAAGGCAAAAATTTTTCTTCATGATAAGAATAGTACCAAACGAAATGTAATTCGTGATGATGCTTTGTATATTGCATCTTTTAGATAAAGTATTTTCTCAGTTCAATCAAGTATTAGTAAGGGTGCTACTGTGAATTTTAATCATAATTTTTCAGAATTGATAAATCCAAGTGGTGTTTCTTTTCAAATATTTAAGAACGGGAGGTTGTATTATCTAAATAATGTTAATTCCTATAAATCTCGCTCTTTAGAAGAATGGCATAAGGTTTTGGGCAGTGTAATGTGAAAGACATTTTGAAATTGGAAAATAATGTTATGATATGAAAATTGGTAACAAAAGTAGCTTTGATTGCAAAACTTGTCATGAAGGGAAAATGCATTTGTCTTGGAATAAGCTACCGAATGAGAGAGCTGAAGAGAAAATGGAATTTGTGCACTGTGATCTAACTGGAGCAATGAGTGTTGAATCAAGAGAAAAATTTAAGTATTGTATTGTATTTGTTGATGATTATTCAGAGTCAGTTTTTGTTTATTTCTTGAAAAATAAAAGTGATGCTCTTAATGCTATTAAGAAATTCCTTGTTGATACAAACTCTCATGGTATTGTTTAAAGCTTAAGATGTGACAATGGAGGTGAGTTTATTTCCTCAGAAATTAAAACTTTTTATGTTGATAATAAGATTAGGCAGGAGTTTTCTTCTCCATGTTCACCCCATTAAAATAGAACTGCAGAGCGAATATGGCATTCGTTGGTTGAAATGGCTAGGTATCTTCTTATTGACGCTAGGCTACCTAAATTTCTTTGGAAATATGCTGTTAGAGCTGCTGCTTATATAAGAAATAGATTTTATAACCCTAGAGAAAATAAAACCCCATTTAAAAAGTGAACTTCTAAGAAACCAAAGCTTGAAAGTATGCACATTTTTGGTTCCCAGTGACATGCCTACATTGAAAAAGGCAAAGCTTGACCCAAAATGTGATGAGGGAATATTTGTAGGTTATGACCCCTCAAACCCTGCTTATCTTGTTTATTATCCCGAAACTAACAATTTGAGAAGAGTTAGGTTAGTTCATTTCACTAATAAGTTTAAGAGTCAAAGTGTGAGTAATGATACAGATTCTGAGGATGAAGATGATGAGTGTACTGTATTTGGAGAAAGGAAAATTGTTTCTGATAACAAAATGTGTCAAAATGTCAATTCTCCCAACCAAAATGAATGTACTCCAGGTATCTCTGTTAAGGGCAATCAAAAAGAAATGCCTACTAATGTGACTAGGCCAGTAAACCTTGAAAATAGTCTAGAAGAGGGTGCGTCCCGATATCCAAAGAGAGAGCGACAAGCTCCAAAGTACCTGGAGAGCTATGTTGATCCTGATGAAATTGATCTATTGGGTTATTCTGTTCATTATTTTTGTAAGGTATCAGAAGTTTCTGAGAGATATATGGTGGCAATGAGCTCATCTGAAGCCCACAAATGGAAGGCTGCAATGGATGATGAGATTCAATCTCTTAGGGATAATAATACTTATGAATTGTCCAGCTTAACGAATGACCGTTGCATTGTTGGTGGACGTTGAGTTTATGCTGTAAATCAATTCCTTATATCTGCATATATCCCTTTGCAACATAGCGAGCTTTGCATTGCTCTTCACCATTCAATCCTTCCGATTATACTGACACATTTTCACCTACTGTACTTATGACTTCAGTTAGAATGCTTATGCAACTGTCAGTACAACAAAATCTTATTGTGCATTGTATGAATTTCAAAACTGCATATCTTAATTCCAATATTGATTGTAAACTTTTGTTCAACAGCCTGAGGGTTATCTTGTGACAGGTAAGAATAATGAACAATTAGTTTGGAAACTAAATAAATCTTTGTGTGGTTTAAAGAAATCAGGTAGAAACTGGAATAATATGCTTCATGATTTTTTGATTAGTAATAATTTTGAGCAATCATTAAGTGATCATTGTGTTTATGTTAAGAAGGATTATTATTCTATTGTGATAATGCTAGTATGGGTTGATGATATGATAATTGCAAGCTGTGATAAGAAATCTCCAAATGTTCATTATGTCAAAAATTTAGAATGAAAGATTTGGGAAAGCTTACTTGGTTCTTGGAAATTGAATTCATCTTTGAAGAAACTTGTATAAAAATTAATCAAACTAAGTTTATTAGGAAAATTTTGTCAAAATTTAGAATGAGTGATTGTAACCTAGAGTCAATTCCTTGTGATTTGAGTGTCAATAAGAGTACTTTTGAAGAAAGTCCTGAGTTGGTTAATAGAGCAGTATATAGAAATACTGTAGGAAGTTTGATTTATATCATGACTTGTACAAGGCCTGATATAAGTTTTATTGTGTCTAAACTTTCACAGTATATGGCAACGCCTACTCATAAGTCATCTATCTATGTGTAAATTTGTTCTGAAATACTTGAAAGGCAGTGAAGATTATGGTCTTTTTTTTTGAGAATATCAAGTGCTCCTTATGAAGTCTTTGGTTATTGTGATTATTCAGACTGGGGAAGTTCAGAAGATCGTAAGAGTTTTTCAGGTTATTATTACCAAATGAATGTTGAGAGTTCCCATATTTCTTGGAAAAGTAAAAAATAGAGTAATGTGGCTATAAGTTCTTGTGAAGCAGAATATGTTTCAAAATCTTTTGCTATCCAAGAAGCAATGTTTTTGCAACAGTTAATTACTGATATGATTAGTATGAAAGTTAAACCGATCAATGTAGATGTTGATAATCAAGGAGTAATTAAACTTGCTAAGAATCCATTTCATCATCAAATGTCTAAACATATAGACTTACACTATCATTTTATCTGTAATGAGATTCAGAATGCAATATTAATTTAGTGTATGTCCATTACAATGAGAGTAAAGCTGATATGTTCACCAAACCGATGACTAATGCAGAGTTGATTTATTTTAAAGTATGTTTCATGCCTTGTGATTAATTTGTTTACTCTGATTTACTAGTGAATGGGAATAAAAGTTTATGAGGGGGTGTTAGTAAAGTAAACTTTTATTTTTAATATTTGATAACAACATAAAAACCTCTTCATTTACGATACTTGTGTGCATTCATTTGTCATTTTTCCTATAATGCTTTTTGTGTGTGTTGTTGTTGTCATTGAGCCGCAGTTGCTACTGGCAAGTTGAAGGCAAACGCTGTTATTTTTTTCTCCCATCTTCTCCAACACAGTGAATTGTGACTTTGTTAAAGTCCAATTAATCCACCATCATGAGCTGTGCTGCCAAAGTTTCTCCATAGATGAAGCTTTTCCTAAGTAAAAATGGTATTAACATAACACCTGCACCATATTTTCCTTCTTGTAATGGCTTGGCCGAAAGGCAGTGAAGATATACAAGGAATGCCATAGTAAGCTTACTGATGATAATATTAATAGTAAAGTGCGTAAATATTGAATAATTATAGGAAAACTGTACATTATGTCACAGGTAAGCTCCAGCTGAATTAATGTTTAATCATAACTTCAGAAAGTCAGTAGAGAAAATAAAACCTCATGAAAGAGGGAAAAAGCACTGCAAAATATTTTTGGATTGGAAAAGTCTGAGTATAATGTAGATGATGCAGTATTGTAAAAAAAAAATATGGACAGGGTAGACCTTGGGTTGAAGGTAAAATCCTAGAAGGACTGGATATCTGTAACTATAATGTACATCTTAGAAATTTAGGCATCATAGTTAGTAAAAGACACTCTGATCATAAAATGCCAAGATACACCACTTCCAGTTCAGAGAAATGTATTTTGCCCACTAATAACCACAGTGATGTTCCGGTTTTACGTCACGGACTCCCTTATCAACCAAGGGCTAGGACGGTTGCCTTCTTGCGAAGGACTTGTTTTGGCAGATGTAATCCTTACGCTGAGTGCATGCCTTTGCTAACCTCAGACCGTGACGGGGCGCGAACCCTCGACCTGACGCCTCAGAGTCGGAGACGCTACCGACTGAGCCACGGCGACTACCTAATAACCACAGTGATGATGGTACTTATTAACCTCCCAGGGTTACTTCAGGTGGTGACCTCAGCAATAAAGAAAACGAAAATGCTCTAGAATCTATAACATTGCTGAAGAATCTAAAGCTAAGGTGGGAAGCTCTGATTCTGATATTTCCATTCCTGTTCTCATAACATCACCAGAACCAATACCCCTAAGTAGGTCTAGTCGCATTGTAAACCCTCTGATCGTTTAGATTGGCAATCAGTGTGTGAAGTTTATAGTTTTGAATAGTTGAATGATATTATTTTTTGTTTAAGAAGAAGGATTGTAAGAATTTTGATTTATTATTATTAACTTATTATTTGTATAATTATGATTATGATTATCATTTGTTTTAGACGAACATATGACAGTCGGAAAAGTTTCCTTAAATAGTTTTGGATTTTAATATAAAGCGTGAAATTCTGTCATGCTATGAAGATTTATGGGTATTATTTTAGTTACGGGGATTAATGGAATATAGTTTTTTTTTTTATATAAATAGAGCTTGCGGCATATTGGGAGGACGCTTTCCCCTGGGTGAGGTTAGATTAGGACTAACTAAAATTTATTATTTTTTTTTGACACGATGTAAATTTACCGATTTATGTACTTATACTTCTTAGGTTGTTTATTTTTGTTTTGGATTTGCGCTTTTTGTTGTTTTGATTCGGTCTGGAGTTACGTAAAATAAAAATCTAGGTTTATTAGAAGGGTATTATTTAAATATCCCTTAATAACAATAACTCGTTATTTAACACATAGCTTAAATATATATATATATATATATATATATATATATATATATATATATATATATATATATATATATATATATATATATATATATATATATATATATATATATATATATATATATATATATATATATATATATATATATATATATATATATATATATATATATATATATATATATATATTGTGACAGAGAGCTTCTCTCAAAGTCACCAGAGGCTGTAGTCTTTTCTTCTAAAAAAAATTCTCACTTCTTGCACTTTGCAGATTATGATTATTTGCAATATATATTTCAGTTCATAGCTAATTTTAAATATATCTTATTTAATATTCTTGTACGTGTAGGCAGCATGATCCCAATATAAAAATCTCCCTCCTATTTCTATTTTCTGCTCTTCCTTTTTCCTCAAGAATGAGGCCATAATCCTTGCGATTCTGATAGATACGTTGCTTACGCAATTTTCTTATTATAAAATTAATTTTGATGATAACTTTCGTTATATTATAAAAATTTCTCTTGATGATAATTTTGTTATAATTTGACTCTGCTGATATGTCATTGGCTTGTCTAGATATATTTTAGTAGCTTCTTCACTATTTGAATATCTAAAATTCCATCTCGTACAACGCAAAGAACTTTCTGGAGATTGTTTGCCAGTAGCCTATTTTGCCCATAATATATCTGTTTTTTTTTTTTTGTTTCTTCTTGTTGCACCTAAAATGCTGTCTTTTCCTTGCATCTCTGCCATAATTGCCTGCCAGGGACCACCACTACATTATGCCCTCGAATTTTATAGGGATAAGTTACTGCTCTTAATATACAATCTACAGGCTAGGAAGGATGATGTAACCAAGGGACGCTTGATCACTCTCTATTGGCGGCCAAACTTCCAACAGGCAAGATCTCACCTCGGCAGTCCTGCTTACTTCAAATCTTTTTTATGTGACGTCTTCACAGGGATTCATCTGGCACCAACAAGGTGAGAGATAGTGCATGATAAACATTGTTGGTCAAGCAACATGAGCATTCGAGAAACTGGTTAAATTTGTTTCTGGTCAGATCCTTTACTGGTCAAATCTTAAGAAATTATTTCTCAGTTCCATTCCCATACAAGACAGACTTTTGTAGATTACCTAACTGGAATCTCATTTGCCAAGTTTAATTCATTGACCTGGAAATTACCAATGATATACATTGATAAGAAATTTCTTTCATTGCGGATACCAAAGTAAACTTTCGCCCTCAGAAGATTGCTCATTACTTCATACAAATCTATTCCTTCTCCTAATGAATTCAAATTTCATTTCACCCCTTTCTATCATCGAAAAGAAAGTGCTTTACGTCAATACTCATCTATAAAGTGTTTTACTATATAATTTGCAAATAATTAATAATTTACCTAAAGTGGTTTATGCTATAAACTGCTAATAGTTAATAAATCATTTTTCCTTGTTGGCATTGCAAATGTTTCTTGTTAATAAAATGTAATGAATACATACTGTTTTTATCTTGCTGATGTTTTGAGTTATAAGTTGCAAATACTTCAAAAGGTGGTTTTGCCCTTTTGGCACTGCAAATATTTCTTGCTAACGAAAATTTAATGAATATATATTTATCTCGCATATTCATCCTTTATCGTAAATAAAGAGTATTACCATATAAATTGCAAATGATAAATAATTTTGCCCCACTGGTATAGTAAACGTTTATTGTTACCCACAATTTATGGAATACCTTCTGTATTTGTCTTGCTGATTCTTCATTTATAGTGAATAAATTGTTTTACGCTAATATAGGCGGATAATTAATGATTTTAAATGCTCTTACGGTAGCGTAAATATTTCAGGTTAGCTGTGACTAGCCAATATATTTTCATACAGTAGAATAATATTGAAAACTCATTATTTAAGAGCTCGTGCCTTCAGTTTTTAAATTATTAATGGTGTGTGGTTTTTGTTTCTGCAATTGCAGTGTCCTCTATTCTACTCTGGCTGTGTGACAGAGGTGATAGCCAATTTAAAGTTAAACAGTTAAAGTTTGTGGTTTTAACCCTCCTATCAGAGGCATTGCCCCTGCTCTGGCGGGCGTCAGCCGGTGCAAGCCCCAACCACCCACTGTGGTGTTCACACACAGCAGTGACCTTCACAGTAAACAGCTTAAACTCTCGGTTCTGAACGGGAACCAATCTGTCGACCTCGTGCTTACCACTTCGAGGATTCGAGGCAGCATTTAATAAAATTTAAATTTAAATTTTTTACAGTTTTCCAAAATTTAATCATTTTTTTAATGTGTTATTACATTTTTAAAATTAAAAGAAAGTTGAATTCTAAGTTTCGTTTAAACGAGTAGCGGTAGTAAGGGTTGGGTGTGCAAATACAGTAATATATGTCCTGTCTGTTAGTGAGCTCTTAACCGAGTTCAGTACCTTGAGCCCCCTTTGTAATACAGAAACTTAACAACAATCTCCATACACATACACACACACACAGGAAATGTTCAGAAATATTTATGTAACCTATGTGAGGCCAAAACTCGAATATGCAGCCCCCTTTTGGAATCCGCACTTGAAAAAGCACATAGCTAAGCTCGAAAAAGTTCAAAGACATGCCACGAGGCTTATAAACATGCGTAAAAAGCGAACTAGGTGTATATATACACAGTACCCCCTCGCTTATCGCGGGGGTTCGGTTCTGGGGTCGGCCGCAATAAGTGAATATCCGTGAAGTAGGAGCACAATATATACATAGGTATTTTACATTTATTTTTACCTTTACTGTATAAACACTCTCTGCACTGTTAACAAACCACCCTTCACTTTATTAATAACAGCGTGCAGGTGTAAATGCATATGAACGTGATAGGCAAACTTACCGTTAATGAGGTGATGATGACGTGTACATACTCATATACATTACCACTATCTTCCTTTGATTCTGCTACTGTTCTCCTAACTCCACCGAGTTTGTGTCTTTCTTTAAATATCTATCCTCGTGCCATGAGTCCTTGCTATCTTCTCACCCACATGCCAAAGTTCTCTATATTGGAGACTTCAATGTACACCACAGTGACTGGCTTCATTCTTCTCACACTGATGTGGGAGGAAGTGAGGCCCTTGCTTTCTCTATTACTCACGATCTGGAGCAAATTATCAAACATCTTACTCGCGTTCCTGATTGTCACGAAGATACTGCAAACACTCTTGACCTATTTTTTACTTCTAACCCTTCAAACTACTCTTAATCTGTGCTTTCCCCTCTTGGTAAATCTGACCACTCCATGATCTCAGTCTCTTCCATTTTTGCTCCCCCACCACCAATCCCTCCTACTCAGTGCCGTCTTTGGCACTTTGAGCGTACTCAACATGAAAATTTGCATAACTTTCTCTTTGACTTCCCATGGGATGACTACTGCTTTCGGTCCCGCAACCCTGATCAGGTAGCTCTAAAAGTTGCTGAGATCATGACCGTGGGAATGGAGGCGTACATCCCCTCTTCTACAAAAACTTTCTCTCCCCCTAAACCTTGGTTTGACCGTGCCTGCTCCATGGCTATCCAGACTAAGAATCAGGCTCACCGATCTTACCTAGCCTCTCCTTCAGATTTAGCTCGCTCTGCTTTTATTATAGCTAGGAATCGCTGTACAGCTCAGATTCGAAGGTCTAAGGCTTCTTTTATAAGAAGGAAAGTTGATGATCTTAACTCCTCTCCCACTGAAAAATGCTTCTGGTCCTTAGCCAAAAACCTCTCCAAAAACTTCTGTAACTCAAGCTTTCCCCCTCTCATTCATTCTGATGGTTCTATAGCTTGCTCTCCCACTGACAAAGCCACTTTCTTTGGCTCTCATTTTTCTGCCAGCTCTTCTATCAATGATTCCAGCACACCTGTTCCTCAGTCTTTTCCCCTCTCTAACCCTATGCCCTCCCTTATCCTTGCTTCAAGCAAAGTTCATAAGGTTCTTCGCTCGCTAAAGATGAACGAGGCATCTGGTCCCGATGGTATCCCTGCAAGGTTCCTTAAAGAGTTTGCAGATGAACTGGCTCCCGTGCTTTGCCGTCTTTTTTGCCTCATTCTGTCAACCAGTATCTATCCTTCATCTTGGAAGCATGTTCTAGTTCAACCTGTTCCTAAGAAGGGTGACCGCTCTATTCCTTCTAACTACCGTCCTATTGCCCTAATCTCCTCTATTGCTAAAGTTTTCAAAACTTTGCTCAATGCACGCTTCTTGAAACGCCTTGAATATTACTCACTTATCTCCAATCACCAGTATGCCTTTCGCAAGGCAAGATCCACTGGTGATCTCCTGTCCTATCTTACTCATGTATGGTCATCTTCTCTGAGGAACTATGGGGAATCCTTTGTCGTTGCCCTTGATATCTCTAAGGCTTTTGACAGAGTCTGGCACAAGGCTCTGTTGGCCAAACTCCCTGCCTATGGCTTTACCCTTTCTTTCTATTCTCTGATTTTCAGTTTTCTTACTGACCGTTCTATATCTGTAGTAGTTGATATCGCAACATCTAGCCCTTTCTCTGTTACCAGTGGTGTTCCACAGGACTCTGTTCTTTCACCTACTCTCTTCCTTCCCTTCATCAATGATCTTCTACAATCCCCATCTTCCTCTCTTCTTCATGCCTTTGCTGATGATTCTACCCTTCACTTTTTCTCTGCCTTTTCTTCACCACCTTCATCTGTTACCGTAATCAATCTCGTATCACTCTTCCTTCTACTCTTAACTCCGATTTGCAGAGACTATTTGAATGGGGCACTCAAAATTTAGTTGAATTCAATGCATCCAAGACACAGTTTCTGGCTATCTCTTTATCTTCTTCTCCTTCTGATAACCCTATTGTCTTTGAAACTAATGAAATTTACCCTCTTAACTCTATCACCATATAAGGAATCCATATAGCCTCTAACTTGTCTTGGAGGAATCACATAATCCAAATTTCTAAATCTTCATCCAAAAAATTGGGGGTTTTGTTTTGTTTTCGTCATTACTTTTCCTCATTGCAGTTACTTAAAATTTATAAAGGTCTTATTCGCTCCTGCTTAGAATACTGCTTACACATCTGGGGTGCTTCTCCCTTTACTTATCTTCTTGATAGGGTTGAATCTAAGGCAGTCAGACTCATTAATGAGCCTTCTCTTACTTCTAGCCTGGATTCTCTCTCTCTTCGCCATAAGGAATCTTCCCTTTCGCTTTTCTATCGCTACTACTTTCATCGCTGCTCTGATGAGTTGGCGAGTTGCATCCCTCCTCCACTGCCGAGGCCGCGTAACACTCGCCAAGCAGCCTCATCTCACAGGGACTGTGTGGAGATTTGTAGCTTGCGGATTGGTCGGTGCAGCGACTGCTTCTTCCCATCTACCTCCAGACTCTGGAACTCTCTTCCTCCCTCTGTATTTCCTAATTCTTATGACCTTGCATCCTTCAAAAAACAGATCTATCATCATCTCAGAGCCTAGTCCTCCATATCTCTGCGTCCTCTGTACTTTGACGTTTTTTTTTTCCGTCTGTCGTTTTCCTTTGTGTGACATTACCTCATCTCTGCCTTGCCCTTAACCTTTTTCTTTTCCTTCATCTTGGTATTTTCTCGTGCCCGGGCCTTTATTTATGAGGGCAGTTTCTGCCTGTCTTGGTGTCACACTCTTAAAAAAAAAAAGATAGGTATTTTACATTTATTTTTACCATTACTGTATAAACCCTCCCTGCACTGTTAACAAACCACCCTTATCTTCATTAAGAACAGCATGCAAGCGTAAATTTATATGAACGTGATAGGTAAACTTCCGTGAATGAGCTGTTGATGACGAGGACATACTCCAAGGGAAATTATTCTATAGCCAATGACAGCTTTACAGCTGCTTTTTGCGAGAGAAGAACATGATAACGGGGAGTTGCTGTTGCTGTTTCTTCTTTTGTGTGAGGATGGTCTTGTAAGGAGTCATGGCATCGTCGAGAAGATTGCAGCAGGTCACCGAACGAGCCATATTATCGTCATGCTCCTGTGGCAGTTGTTGGACTGATTTCACATGTTCATACATGCCTGCCAGATGTTTGAGTGTAAGGGCAGGTTCTTCGACTTCTTTGTGCATTTCCTCTGTTTGTTCTTCTTCCTCTTCTTCGCTCGCTGATTTTGTAATTTCCTCCAAGTCTTCATCAGTCAAAGACTGCAAGTGGCGGTCGATCAGTTCATTCACATCTTCGTGAATCATATCTTTAAAGTCTTCTCCTCCTAGAGATGCAGCCAACTTCACAGCTTTTGCAACTGCCGAGTTATGGACTTCGTCAGGAGCGAATCCCTTGTAGTCGTGGATGACATCAGGCCACAATTTCTTCCAGTTGGCATTGATTGTGGCCGGCTTCATCTCTTTGATTGCATTCTGAATATATTGAAGGCATGTAGCAATCGTGTAGTTACACCAGCACGTCTTCAGTATGAATTCTTTGTCCGCATCCATGGAGTCAACCAGGATCGCCAGGGCATTTCGTGTGTAGAGGGCCTTGAATGCACTAATAACGCCTTGATCCATAGGCGGAATCAGTGATGTCGTATTCGGTGGCATTAACTCTACTTGAACACCGTCAAATTGGAGATCAGTTGTGTGGCCACCAGCATTATCCATCAAAAGAAGGACTTTAAATTCAAGGCCCTTCTCCGCGAGATAAATTTTGGCCTGAGGGATAAAGCATTGGTAAAACCAGTCCGATGTGAGGCTTTTCATGATCCAGACCTTAGGTTTATGCATCCAATACACTGGAAGCAGATTCTTGTTCTTATTCTTCAAAGCCCTTGGGTTCTTATACTTGTAGATAAGCTTGGGCTTTAACATGAAGCCCGCAGCATTCCTGTGCTTGACGATGGTAACGCGGTCTTTGTGTGCTTTAAATCCCAGGGCATTAGCTTCTTCCTTGAAGAGAAAATTGCGAGATGGCATTCTCTTCCAAAATAATTCAGTCTCATCCATGTTAAAGACTTGTTCAGGAGCATATTCTCCTTCCAATAATTTTCTTGAAGTCGATTTTTACATAGTCCTCAGCTACAGCTGTATCTGCTGAGGCAGCTTTGCCATGCACCGAAATGCTCTTTAGCCCAAAGCCTTTTTGAAATTTAGCGAACCATCCCTTGTTGCAACGAACGATTGTTTCCTCAGTGGAGAATTGCTGGAGGGTCCTGATTGTGGGTCATCAACATCTTCTTCTTTCTCCTCCTCCTCACGGTCGCCACTGTCGTCGTCGGGTTCATTTGCAGCGAATGTCTCATACATCTTCTTTGTCTTTGTATGATATTGGTGTCTAAGCTGATGTTCTTCTTCCTGCAATCAGCAATCCATAGGGCCAAAGCAGATTCCATCCGCACTGTTATCTTATTGCGGGGTATTACGACCCTCTTCGCTGGTTTATTAAAAGAAATAGTCGCTGCTTTCCTGACATTTGCCTTGTCCTTCTTGATTTATCGAACAGTAGATATGTTGATGCCAAAATGGAGGCCGACATCTGCGAACCTTCCTCCCTCCTTCAGCATATCTAACAGTACTACCTTTTCTGTTATGGTCAATATTTTCCTTTGCCACTTAGGCTTACTACCAGAAGCCATAGAAGATGAAGGACTCTTGAGATGCATTTCAGAGGTTGAAAAACGAAAGTTTCATAAAATCACAAGCACAACGTAATAAGAAGCACAACGCGAATTGCGCACACGTGAGTAGACTGAATGGGTGAGGCGAGACAATGAATGATGTTGGGAGAACCAAGCTTCAGTCAAAAAGCCAATCAGACCCCATGATACAGAACACACAGAAAAACAATTCTGTGATTTGTCGTCTCCCACCTTTTCAGCCAATAGCATCCCGTGAACTATCTCACATAGGTGTGACCCTTTGCGTTTTCCGAGACGCCAAAACAGTGAATGCTATCGTACAATATTTTACATGGTGCAACACTGTGAGTTACATGTTTAAATTTATGTATTTTACTATTTTTTACTGTTTTATTATTCTTAGCCTAGGAAATACTTTTTGTTATCAATAAAATAATGAAAATACTGGAAATTTTAATATGTACTTGCTCACGTAGATGCAACACTTTTCGTTTTCCGAAACGTCAATACCGGTATCGTATGTTACATGGTGCAGTACTGTGAGTTACATGTTTAAATTTATGTTTTTTAATATTTTTTACTGTTTTATTATTCTTAGGCTTGGAACTCCTTTTTTTATCTACAAAATAATGAAAATACTGGAAATTTTGATATGTACTAGCTTACATAGGTGCAACCCTTTGCATTTTCCGAAACGCCGACACCGGTTTTGTACTTTCTATGGTGCAGAGTTACATGTCTAAATTTATGTTTTTACTGTTTTTCATTGTTTTATTATTCTTAGGCTGGGAAAAACTTTTTTTTATCAATAAAATAATGAAAACAAATAGTTTTTCAATAAAATAATGAAAATACTGAGAATTTTAATATTTCAGTATATTAATATTCTCGCATATGCCCCCACCAAAAAAAAGCTTGCCAAAAAAAAATGCAATGCACTGAATTCGTGAAAGGTGAACCGCGATATAGCATGGGTTCACTTATATATATATATATATATATATATATATATATATATATATATATATATATATATATATATATATATATATATATATATATATATATGTTCAAGAAGAAAAGGATATTAAATCTGTCAGAACTAACTTTATAAGTTTTATTTTCACATTACATGGACGACAAGATGAGTTGCAGTCTAACACTTCATCAATAATTAAGTCTCTATACCAGGTAAGGTGTACCAAGGAAAACTTCAGGATTTTATAATAAGATAAAATATGTTCTCTCGTTAATAATAATAATAATAATAATAATAATAATAATAATAATAATAATAATAATAATAATAATAATAATAATAATAATAATAATAATAATAATCTGTTGATTTTTGAAGGGAATTGAAGGACTAATCTTATCGTAATGTCTATCTTCTTGAAATCTTTACAAAGGTAACAGCTCATGAAAAAGAAAATACAACACAGAAAAACAATATTATTTACTTGGCTGTTACAAATGCTCGGAAAATGTCGCTAAATATGTGTTATCTTATTAAATGCTTTTGGGGCGCTTTGTGTGAATACAAATCACCCTTAACATGCGAACAGCTAAAAACATTTGTTAGTATATTATATCTTGAATGTTTATAGACAATTTACTTTCTTGTTAGAGGAAAAACGAGTGTTGTCAACCCATAATGCAGAATTCAGAAAAGCAAATCTTTCAGCTAAATCAAGTTTTTAGCATGCTCCTAGGAGCCCTCAGCAGAATAGACTTTTATTGTGGGTCAAGGCTCATTAACTTTTGTAGCAATCTTAACCTTTGTTTAGTGTCTAGAGTAGCTTTTAATAAAACTAAGCAATGAATTGACCAGAAACGATATTGCCGAACACGGTTGAATAGTTCTGTACGACAGTTGCTCTGAAAAAGAAAATGATTGCATATTAATATAAATAAAAATTAATGCAATAAGAGCTAAAAAACTGATTGAACTAATAACCAAAACAGCTTCATGAGACATTTATATATATATATATATATATATATATATATATATATATATATATATATATATATATATATATATATATATATATATATATATATATATATATATATATATATAATATATATATATATATATATATATATATATATATATATATATATATATATATATATATATATATATATATATATATATATATATATATATATATATATATATATATATATATATATATATATATATATATATATATATATATATATATATATATATATATATACATACATACATACATACATACATACATACATACATACATACATACATACATACATACATACATACATACATACATACATACATACATGTTCACGGATAATGTGTTGGATATTGAAAATATTGAGTATGAACCACCAATTGGAAAGAGTGACCACTGTGTGTTGTTGATGGAGTATATCATTGAAGATATTCTTCCTGAGAGTAGAGGCACTGAGGACATGAGGAGGAACTATCCGAAAGGAGATTACATCAAAATGAATTAGCTTTTTGCAGTTATTGACTGGAGAACCTTATTTTACAACAAATCTGTACAAGAAATGTATGACATCTTTTGTGAGAAATATGGGAAGATAGTAGATTGCTGCATACCTGTCACCAAAGTAGGTGTAATTCATGCCAGAGAGAAATGGTTCGATAATGGGTGTAAAAGAGCTAAGGAGTGGAGAGACAAATGCTGGAAAAGGTATAGGAGGAGAAAAAACATAAATGCCTGGCAAACCTACAAAAGAGCAAGAAATGACTACCTAAGTAAAAGGAGAGAGGCAGAGAGAGATTATGAGAGGGACATCACCAGGAAGGCTAAAGAAATTCCCAAGCTTTTCCACAGCTTTATCAGAGGAAAACTGAAGGTAAAAGAACAGGTTTTAAGACTAAACAGAGCGGATGGAAGCATCACTGAGACGGATGAAGAGATCTGCAAAGAATTGAACAAGGAGTTTCAGTCAGTATTTACAGTAGAAAATACCCCACCCCCTCAGATTGCAGTGATAGAAGCTCAAGGGCCGGTATTAGAGAACATCAACCTTACAGCCACAGAGGTATGCAAAGCGCTGATGGATTTAGATGTTCATAAAGCTACAGGTCCTGATGACATATCCCCTCATGTGCTTAAAAATTGCGCAAACACAATATCAGTGGCACTAAGTATCACATTTAAGGAGTCACTGGAGTCGGGGGAGATTCCAAGATGCTGGAAACAAGCAAATGTGATTCCTATCTTCAAAAAGGGAAGGAGGGATACGGCTCTGAACTATAGACCAGTTTCCTTGACCAGCATAGTTTGCAAAGTTATGGAGAAACTACTAAGGAAACATATCTCTCTTCACTTGGAATCCTTCAACTTTTTGTCAGTGAGGCAACATGGCTTCAGAGAAGGTAGATCAACAGTAACAAACTTATTAGAATTTTATGATGAGGTAAGCCAAATCTTACAGGAAAGAGAGGGCTGGGCAGATTGCATATTCCTAGACTTCCAGAAAGCGTTTGACACTGTTCCACATGGGAGACTTATTAGGAAGCTGCACTCAATGGCTAGAATAGGTGGAAATGTTTTGGAATGGATAAAAACTTACTTAGAAGGAAGGGAACAGAGGGTTAGAGTAAGACACTCAGTGTCTGAATGGAGAAGAGTTAGTAGTGGAGTTCCACAGGGTTCAGTTTTAGGGCCACTTTTGTTCCTTGTATATGTAAATGACCTACCAGAGTCTGTAAATTCATTCATGAATATGTTTGCAGATGATGCAAAGATTGTGAAGAAAGTAAAAAACGAGAACAATTGTAGAGAACTTCAGGAGGATCTAAATAATCTGCATGAGTGGTCAGAAAAGTGGCTAATGAAATTCAATACTTCAAAATGTAAGGTAATGAGAATGGGTACAAGTGCAAGAAGGCCCAAGCTTGACTACTCGGTGGCTGGAGTACAACTTCAAGAGACAGAAAATGAGAGAGATCTAGGAGTAAACATACTGGCAGATTTGTCTCCAGAAATACATATAAATGGCATAGTAAGGGCAGCATATGCATTCTTATCAAATGTAAGGGTAGCCTTCAGGCACATGGACAAGGAAATGTTCAGAAATATTTATGTAACCTATGTGAGGCTAAAACTCGAATATGCAGCCCCCTTTTGGAATCCGCACTTGAAAAAGCACATAGCTAAGCTTGAAAAAGTTCAAAGACATGCCACGAAACTGGTGCCAGAAATACGCAATCTCAGGTATGATGAGAGGCTGAGGGAATTAGACTTACCATCACTCGAAGCTAGAAGAGTAATGGGGGATATGGTGACAGTCTTTAAATTCCTTCATGGTTATGATAGAGTGGATAGGGATCTATATTTCGATATGGCTGGCTCTAGAACTAGAGGTCATAGTTTGAAGCTTAGTAAGAAAACTTCTTTGCAGGATGTAAGGAAATACTTTTTCAGTGTAAGAGTAGTTGATAATTGGAATTGGCTAAGCGAGGAGGTAGTTAATGCTATCTCAATCCATAGTTTTAAGGACAGGTACGATAAGTATCACTAAGTCTAAAATGGAACCGATCAGGAGACGGGAAGATACGAGCTTTGGGCTCTTTCCCGTAAACACAAATAGGTAATCACAATTAGGTAATCACATACATACATACATATATATATATATATATATATATATATATATATATATATATATATATATATATATATATATATATATATATATATTAGACTGTAAGGATATCGCTGTAAGTCGCGTGCAGTTGGGTAAGTTTAGCACAATTCTTTCAGATCTCTCCACAACAAATGTCTCTGTGACTTATTAAAGTCTGTAAGTTTAGGCCTGTCCAGACGAACCGGCGTGTCCGCCAGGCAGTGCGGTTGGTGGGCAAATTTTGCCGGGCATACCCGTGAATGTTGTCCACGCGGCAAAGGAGATGAATGGGCTGGCATACCCGTGAATGTTGTCCACACGGGAAGAGAGATGAATGGGCGGGCATGGCTGACGGTGCCATTACTTTTCCAAGTGTCGTACGATAAACATGGTGGCCAGTACTGCTCAAAAGAAGAAATTGTTGTGTAGCATAAAAATTGGTGTTTGTATAAAAGAAAAGAATAAAAAAGAAGAGAATATGGCACAAAGATTATCTAAATAGGAGAGATCTTAACACGTCTGGCAGTGTCGTACCTCCAATATCTGACTCCGACCACCGAGCACCGGCTGGTGATATCACTTTGAAAGGGCACGGCCATTTTGCTGGTTTGCTAAGAATACATATTCTGCTTATACTGGAGCATTCACATGCACTTCCTGAGACAAATCTACCGTACGCAATTACCTCTAAATTTTTTTTGTTCACTGACTCTTGATTACAGCAGTCAGACATTCTCCTCTTTGTTCCTGCCCAAGCAGCAGCCAGAAGCAGACTTCTCACCTACCAGGAATACTGGTGTATCCCCACCACTCCTTTCCTCTTTAGGAAAGGAATACAACATCATGATTCCGCTTCTATTTTTGTTTTTTGTTTTTCTACTGAAAAAAAGTGAAAAATGAAAAAGGCTTGTGTTATAATTGCTATTTTACAATTGGAATATCACTATTTCAACCCCTAATTCCTCCTTTCTTTTTCAGGCTTCTTCTTCGGTCATATCAACAGGATTTTTGTGTGTTCAAATCAGTGTTGTGCATTCAGTGCTTATAGTGATAAAATTCATATAAATTCCCACTTCTATAGCGGTAAGGCCTGCTTAAATAACTATTAAAAAAAGTATTAAGTGAATGGTGCATAGGTGTTTTTATATAGCTATTAAAATAGTGTAAAAGTGCTCTGTGTCCATATAATTACCTAAATTGTATTTACCTAATTATGCTTACGGGAAAGAGCCCCATGCTCGTAACTCCCCGTCTCCAGGTCGGTTCCATTTTGTACTTAATGATAATTATCATAATTGTCCTTAAATCTACAGATTGAGTTAGCATTAACTATCTCCTCGCTTAGCCAATTCCAATTATCAACTACTCTTACACTTAAAAAGTACTTTCTTACATCCTACAAAGAAGTTTTCTTACGAGGCTTCAAATTATGACCTCCAGTTCTAGTGCCAGCTATATCAAAATATCAGTCCCTATCCGCTCTGTCATAACCATGAAGGAATTTAAAAAACTATAATCATATCCCCCTCATTCATTTAGTTTCGAGTGATGGTAATTCTAATTCCCTCAGTCTCTCATCATAACTGAGATAGCATATTTCTGGCACCAGTTTCGTGACATGTCTTTGAACTTTGTCCAGCTTTTTCCAGCTTTTTCAAGTGTGGATCCCAGAAAGGGGCTGCATGTTCAATTCTTGATCTTGCATAGGTTACATCAATATTTCTGAACATTTCCTAGTCCATGTGCCTGAAGGCTACCCTTACATTTGCTAAAAAAGCATGTACTGCTCTTACAGTGCCATTATATACATTTCTGGAGACAAATCTGCCAGTATGTTTACTCCTAGATCTCTCTCATTTTCTGTCTCTTGAAGTTCTGCTCCTGCTATTAAGTATTCAAGCATTGGCCTTCTTGCATTTGTATCTATTCTCATTACCTTAAATATAGACGTATTGAATTTCATTAGCCACTTTTCTGACCGCTCATGCATACTATATAGGTCTTCCTTAAGTTCTCGACCATTGTTCTAGTTTCCTACTTTCTTCACAATATTTACATCATTTGCAAACATATTCATAAATGAATTTACAGACTGGAAGGTCATTTACATATACAAGGAACAAAAGTGACCCTACAATTGAACATTCAGACACTCTATGTCTTACTCTAACCCTTTGTTCCCTTATTTCTAAGTAAGTTTATATCCAAGACCTTTCCACCTATTCTCGCTATTGCATACAGCTTCTTAATAAGATTCTCGTGTGGGACCGCATCAAGTGCCTTCTGGAAGTCTAGGAATATGCAATCTGCCCAGCCCTCTCTTTCTTGTAAGATTCGGCATACCTCATCATAAAATTCTAATAAGTTTATTATTGTTGATCTACATTTTCTAAAGCCATGTTGTGTCACTGACAAAACGTTGAACGATTCCAAGTGAAGATAGATATGTTTTCTTAGTATATTCTCCATAACTTTGCAACTATGCTGGTCAAGGAAACAGGTTTATTGTTTAGAGCTGCTTCACTCCTTCCCTTTTTGAAGATAGGTACCACATTTGCTTGTTTCCAGCATCTTGGAATCTCCTCTGACTCCAGTGATTTTTCAAATATGATACATAGTGCTGCCAATATTGATTTAGCGCATTTCTTAAGTTCATAAGGGTATACATTATCATGACCTGTAGCTTTATGGGCATCTAACTCCATCAGTGCATTGCATACCCCTGTGGCTGAAAAGATGATGTTCTCTAATACCGGCGCATAAGCTCCTATATCTACAATCTGAGGGGGTAGGGTATTTTCTGCTGTAAATACTGACTGAAAATCCTTGTTCAATTCTTTGCAGATCACTTCATCAGTCTTAGAGATGCTTCCGTGTGCTCTCTTTAGCTTTAAGACCTATTCTTTGACCATCAGGTTTCCTCTGATAAGTTGTAGAAAAGTTTGGGATTTTCTTTAGCCTTCCTGGTGATATACCTTTCATAGTGTCTTTCATGTGTGTGTGATTACCTAATTGTGATTACCTAATTGAGTTTACGGGAAAGAGCCCAAAGCTCGTATCTTCCCGTCTCCTGATCGGTTCCATTTTGTACTTAGTGATACTTATCGTACCTGTCCTTAAAACTATTTATTGAGATAGCATTAACGACCTCCACGCTTAGCAAATTCCAATTATCAACTACTCTTACTGAAAAAGTATTTTCTTACATCCTGCAAAGATGCTTTCTTACGAAGCTTCAAACTATGACCTCTAGTTCTAGAGCCAGCCATATCTAAATATCAATCCCTATCCACTTTATCATAACCATGAGGGAACTTAAAGACTGTCACCATATCCCCCTCAATCTCCTAGCTTCGAGTGATGGTAAGTCTAATTCCCTCAGCCTCTCATCATAACGGAGATTGAGTATTTCTGGCACCAGTTTTGTGGTATGTCTTTGAACTTTTTCAAGCTTAGCTATGTGCTTTTTCAAGTATGAATTCCAAAAGGGGGCTGCATATTCAAGTTTTGGCCTCATATAGGTAACATAAATATTTCTGAACATTTCTTTGTCCATGTGCCTGAAGGCTACCCTTACATTTGATAAGAAGGCATATGCTGCCCTTACTATGCCATTTATATGTATTTCTGGAGACAATTCTGCCAGTATGTTTACTCTTAGATCTCTCTCATTTTCTGTCTCTTGAAGTTGTACTCCAGCCACCGAGTAGTCAAGCTTGGGCCTGCTTGCACTTGTACCCATTCTCATTTCCTTACATTTTGAAGTATTGAATTTCATTAGCCACTTTTCTGACCACTCATGCAGACTGTATAGATCTTCCTGAGGTTCTCTATCATTGTTCTCGTTTCCTACTTTCTTCACAATCTTTGCATCATCTGCAAACATATTCATGAATGAATTTACAGACTCTGGAAGGTCATTTACATAAACAAGGAACAAAAGTGGCCCTAAAACTAAACCCTGTGGAACTCCACTACTAACTCTTCTCCATTCAGACACTGTCTTACTCTAACTCTCTGTTTCCTTCCTTATAAGTAAGTTTTTATCCATTCCAAGACATTTCCACCTATTCTAGCCATTGCTTGCAGCTTCCTAATAAGTCTCCCATGTGGAACAGTGTCAAACGCTTTCTGGAAGTCTAGGTATATGCAATCTGCACAGCCCTCTCTTTCCTGTAAGATTCGGCTTTCCTCATCATAAAATTCTAATAAGTTTGTTACTGTTGATCTACCTTCTCTGAAGCCATGTTGCCTCACTGACAAAAAGTTGAAGGATTCTAAGTGAAGAGAGATATGTTTCCTTAGTAGTTTCTCCATAACTTTGCAAACTATGCTGGTCAAGAAAACTGGTCTATAGTTTAGAGCAGTATCCCTTCTTCCCTTTTTGAAGATTGGTGTCACGTTTGCTTGTTTCCAGCATCTTGGAATCTCCCCTGACTCCAGTGACTTTTTAAATATGATACTTAGTGCCACTGATATTGAGTTTGTGCATTTTTTAAGTACATGAGGGGATATGTCATCAGGACCTGTAGCTTTATGAACATCTAACTCATCAGCGCTTTGCATACCTCTGTGGCTGTAAGGTTGATGTTCTCTAATACCAGCCCCTGAGCTTCTATCTCTGCAATCTGAGGGGGTGGGGTATTTTTTACTGTAAATACTGACAGAAACACATTGTTCAGTTCTTTGCAGATCTCTTCATCTATCTCAGTGATGCTTCCATCTGCTCTCTTTAGCCTTAAAACCTGTTCTTTTACCTTCAGTTTTCCTCTGATAAAGCTGTGGAAAAGCTTGGGATTTTCTTTAGCCTTCCTAGTGAAGGGGGGGGGGGGTGTGTGTGTGTGTGTGTGTGTGTGTGCGTAATTACTTAATTGTGCTTATGGGCAAGATCCTCAAGCTCATAGCTTCTCGTCTCCTGGTTGATTCCATTTTGTACTTTGTGATACTTATCATACTTGTTCTTGAAACTATGGCTTGAGTTAGCATTAACTACCTCCTCACTTAGCCAATTCCAATTATCAACTACTCTTACACTAAAAAAGTACTTCCTTACATCCTGCAAAGAAGTTTTCTTATGAAGCTTCAAACTATGACTGCTAGTTCTAGTGCCACCCATATCAAAATATCGAACCCTACTTTGTCATAACTATGGAGGAATTTAAACACCATCACCATATCTTCCCTCATTCTTCTAGCTTCGAGTGATGGTAAGTCTAATTCCTTCAGCCTTTTATCATAACTGTGATTGCGTATTTCTGGCACCAGTTTCGTGGCATGTGAATGCCACCTAGCGCATGACTAGTTTCTAGTCATACATTCGCCTGATCAACCTGCTTCCCCCGGAGGGGGATTGAGCTGGACCACCCCTGGGATTGGTGGACGGTCATTGGTAAAAAGAAGAGGCAATGGACTGCCTCAGGCAGTAGTCAGGAAAGCTCTGCCACCCCAGCTTTCAGAGAGAATCTCTATAAATTTAAGGTACAAGCCCCTACCCCTGCTGAGGCCTATGCACTCCTTTGCTAGCAGGAGGATCAGCTCACCGAATTTGGATGGTTAATTAGGCTCAAACTCCACTTGAAAAGTGGCTGGGCTCTGTGGCACTGATTTCCTTGGAGGAGGAGGAATAGCTGTGGGTGTAACCGTGAAAGCAGGTGTGACAGACGAATGAACAGGAGGGGTGTGAGGTGCAGGAGGAGCTATAGGAGGTACTGGTGTATCCTGGGAATTTACACTAACAGATGAGTCCGTCAGGATTGCGGGGTGGTCTGGGACAGCTTTTGTGCATGGGGCAGCTGTGGGCGAGGGAGCTGTGCCACTCACATATGTGACATCGGCTGTAGGAATGACGTAAATCTTGCATTTTGCTCCCGGCATCGTAATTCGTCCGCTTTCTTACGAAGCTTGCCCTGGTGATGTCGGCATTGCTCCAACTCTTGTAAAACTTTAGAAGTTGCAGGATATCACCACAAGTATATTTTGTGGCCTGAACATTGGGAGTTAGCGTCCATAGGAGGGAGTATGCATCAGCCTCTGCCTCATAATGAGTTGTTTTTTCCTCATGTTCATCATGAAGAGCGGCGAGGAAGTGGAAGAGCTTGTGCCTTTCGTTCATGGCATGTGGGGAGTCTCTGGAGCAGACAGAAGAAAGAGAATCAACCATTGTGCAGTAGAAAAGGCAGGTAAGGCTCAGAGTGAGTATAATCCAGGAATATAAAACATATGCCTGGGTAAAATGTAGTGAAAATGAGTGAACAGTGTGTGAGTAAGGCACAAGCACCACTGGGGGGTATGCATTATGCAGACTCACTATACTACACTCGTTGAGCGCTATACACTACTCAAAAACGTCTTTTATGGCACGTTAATCCAAATGTGAAGTGTTGCGGGTGGGATTTTCAATAACCCAGAGTAGTGGGCAGATTGCACAAAGTTTGTCTCGTATAAGGCACACGGAACCTGAAAGGAAAACTCACTGCACCATGAATAGGCTGCGTATACAAAGCTCTTCTCTCACTATAAACTATAAAGCAAACAGAGCCTGAAAACTCACTGCACCATGTTGAATTAGGTTCTTGAGCAAAACACTCAGTTCTGGCCTTAAAGTCTATGACGAGGAAATATATATATAATTTTTTTTTTTAAGAGTGTGACACCGGGACAGACAGAAACTGCCTTCATCAACAAAGGCCAAGGCACGAGAAAACACCAAGATGAAGGAAAAGAAAAAGGTTAAGGGCAAGGCAGAGATGAGGTATTATCACACAAAGGAAAATGACAGACAGAAAAAAAACAGTCAAAGTAAAGAGGACCCAGAGATATGGAGGACTAGGCTCTGAGATGATGATAGATCTGCTTTTTGAAGGATGAAAGGTCATATGAATTAGGAAAGACAGAAAGAGGAAGAGAGTTCCAGAGTCTGGAGGTAGATGGGAAGAAGCAGTCCCTGCACCAACCAATCCGCGAGCTACAAATCTCCACACAGTACCTGTGAGATGAGGCCACTTGGCGAGTGTTACGCGGCCTCGGCAGTGGAGGAGGGATGCAACTCACCAACTCATCAGAGCAGCAATGGAAGTAGTAGCGATAGAAAAGCTAAAGGGAAGATACCTTATGGCGAAGAGAGAGAGAATCCAGGTTAGAAGTAAGAGAAAGATCATTAATGAGTCTGACTGCCTTAGATTCAACCATATCAAGAAGATAAGTAAAGGAAGAAGCACCCCAGATGTGTGAGCAGTATTCTAAGCAGGGGCGGATAAGACTTTTATAAATTTTAAGTAACTGCAATGAGGAAAAGTAATAATGAAAACAAAACAAAACCCCCAATTTTTTGGATGAAGATTTAGAAATTTGGATTATGTGATTCCTCCAAGACAAGTTAGAGGCTATATGGATTCCTAATATATTGATAGAGTTAAGAGGGTAAATTTCATTAGTGTCGAAGACAATAGGGTTATCAGGAGAAGAAGAAGATAAAGAGATAGCCAGAAACTGTGTCTTGGATGCATTGAATTCAACTAAATTTTGAGTGCCCCATTCAGATACTCTCTGCAAATTGGAGTTAAGAGTAGAAGAAAGAGTGATACGAGATTGATTACAGTAACAGATGAAGGTTGTGAAGAAAAGGCAGAGGAAAAGTGAAGGGTAGAATCATCGGCAAAGGCATGGAGAAGTTAGGAAGATGGGGATTGTAGAAGATCATTGATGAAGAGAAGGAAGAGAGTAGGTGAAAGAACAGAGCCCTGTGGAACACCACTGGAAACAGAGAAAGGGCTAGATGTCGCACCATCAACAGCTACAGATATAGAACGGTCAGTAAGAAAACTGGAAATCAGAGAACAGAAAGAAGGGGTAAAGCCATAGGCAGGGAGTTTGGCCAACAGAGCCTTGTGCCAGACTCTGTCAAAAGCCTTAGAGATATCAAGGGCGATGACAAAGGATTCCCCATAGTTCCTCAGAGAAGATGACCATACATGAGTAAGATAGGACAGGAGATCACCAGTGGATCTTGCCTTGCAGAAGCCGTACTGGTGATCGGAGATAAGTGAGTTAGATTCAAGGTGTTTCAAGAAGTGAGCATTGAGGAAAGTTTCAAAAACTTTAGCAATAGAGGAGGTTAGAGCAATAAGTCGGTAGTTAGAAGGAATAGAGCGGTCACCCTTCTTAGGAACAGGTTGAACTAGAGCATGCTTCCAAGATGAAGGACAGATACTGGTTGACAGAATGAGGCTAAAAAGACGGCAAAGCACGGAAGCCAGTTCATCTGCAAACTCCTTAAGGAACCTTGCAGGGATACCATTGGGACCAGATGCCTTGTTAGTCTTTAGTGAGCGAAGAACCTTATGAAGTTTGCTTGAAGAAAGGATAAGGGAGGGCATAGGGTTAGAGAGGGGAAAAGACTGAGGAACAGGTGCACTGGAATCATTGATAGAAGAGATGGCAGAAAAATGAGAGCCAAAGAGAGTGGCTTTGTCAGTGGGAGAGCAAGCTATAGAACCATAAGAATGAATGAGAGGGGGAAAGCTTGAGTTACAGAAGTTTTTGGAGAGGTTTTTGGCTAAGGACCAGAAGCATTTGTCAGTGGGAGAGGAATTAAGATCATCAACTTTCCTTCTTAAAAAGGAAGCCTTAGACCTTCGAATCTGAGCAGTACAGCAATTGCTAGCTATAATAAAAGCAGAGCGAGTTAAATCGGAAGGAGAGGCTTGGTAAGATCGGTGAGCCTGATTCCTTGCCTGGATAGCCATGGAGCAAGCACGGTCAAACCAAGGTTTAGGGGGAGAGAAAGTTATTGTAGAAGAGGGGATGTACGCCTCCATTCCCGCAGTCATGATCTCGGCAACTTTTACAGCTACCCGATCAGGGTTGCGGGACCGAAAGCAGTAGTCATCCCATGGGAAGTCAAAGAGAAAGTTAAGCAAATTTTCACATTGGGTTCGCTCGAAGTGCCAAAGGTGGCATTGAGTAGGAGGGATTGGTGGTGGGGGAGCGAAAAGGGAAGAGACAGAGATCATGGAGTGGTCAGATTTACCAAGAGGGGAAAGCACAGAATAAGAGTAGTTTGAAGGGTTAGAAGTAAAAAATAGGTCAAGAGTGTTTGCAGCATATTCGTGATGATCCGGAACGCGAGTAGGATGTTCGATAATTTGCTCCAGATCGTGAGTAATAGAGAAAGCAAGGGCCTCGCTTCCTCCCACATCAGTGTGAGAAGAATGAAGCCACTCACTGTGTTGTACATTGAAGTCTCCAATGTAGAGAACTTCGGCATGTGGGTGAGAAGATAGCAAGGACTCATGGCACGAGGAGAGATATTCAAAGAAAGACACAAACTCGGTTGAGTTTGGAGAACAGTAGCAGAAGCAAAGGATGATAGTGGTAGTGGAGAGATAGACCTTTAGCCAGAGAACATCAAAGTCAGGAGATTCAAGGTCCATGAGCCTCACAGTAGGAGTGTTAATGTTGCAGTAATCACAGACCTCACCTTTGGAACGAAAACGAGTATACAGATTATAGTGGGAGATTTGGAATGGGTCAGTGGAAGCATGTATAGACAACTGGGTTTCAGATAGGAGGAGGAGGTTAGGGAGGAGAGTGCCCAAGTGCTGTTCCACAGACGAAAGATTAGAGTTCATCCCACGAATGTTAGAATAGTGAAGAGTGAAAGAAGCAGATCTATTGGGAGGTGCAAGGTTAAGAGCAGAACCATTACTACCACCAGGCGTGTCTGCCCTCAAGACAATGATGGAGTCAACACGATCCCCGGAGATTCTTCGCACCCCACTATGCCGGGTACTGGGGGCCATTAGTTGTGAACCTTCCATAAATAATGGCAAAATGTGAGGAAAAGGAAAGTAAAAGAGACAGATGTGCAGAATGTTGTGACTTGTCAAATGTAATGGAATAGCAAGAGATGTGTAATGAATATGTCAGAATATTCAGTGTAGATGTAGACATAAGGAAAGAACCGTCCTGAAGGAAGACTCAACCTGGAACTGTCTGGACCAGTCTTATTTGCATCCTAATACCTTCAGTCATAGTCTTTCAATGGGCGGCTGGTGCCATGGCCAACCTACTACTATATATATATATATATATATATATATATATATATATATATATATATATATATATATATATATATATATATATATATATATATATATATATATATATATATATATATATATATACATATATATTTACAAGAGTTCATGCATATGTATTTATAAGAGACTATGCGCAAGAGTATACACCTTGAAAAACGGGAGAGGCACTAGACTCGCGTGACCGATAATCCAAGAGGCTGATTCACCACTATCAGGGTATGAGGTTGATACATGACTATCAGGGTAATAGGCTGATACACGACTGACAGGGCCTCCGGCTGATATACGACCAACAGGTCCTAAGGCTGATAAACGACTACGGCTGATATACAACTATCTGGGTCTGAGGCTGACATGCGACTAACCATATAGTATTGCATCACTCATGAAGAGAACTTATTCTAAGGCCCTAGCAGCTGAAGTGGTCGTCAGCTTTCAATAGGATGTACTAGCTAATAGCCCAGTACAAAACTGACCAACCAGCTTGTTAAGGAACCAAATGTTCATATATCCACAGCGCTAACATCGATGTCCTCCTCCATGAGATGACCAGCCTCTCAACATAATGATAGAGCTTCCTGACAACCCCAAGAGCTCAGTCAATCTGCTTTTCCTCAGGAACATATATAATGACAAAGCCCAAAGATGGAGCAAGCACATCTCCATATTCATCTACACAGATGGCTCAGTTAATCAAGAAACTGGAAACTCAGCTGCCACCTTCATCACTGAAGAACATGTAGAATCCTGGAGATTGTCAAACTTCTGCTCCTCACTTCAAACTGAGCTGGTCGCCATAGCCAATTCCCTTAACTTCTTCACTCAACAGGAAAATGACTATGCCCTCATTCTCACTGACTCCAAAGATGCCTTACAAGCCATTAAAGACACCCCAGAGACAATATGAGAATCTTCACCGACATCCTTCACCTATACCACAGGGCTATCAGAATTGGGAAAGCCACCACCCTTGCTTGGATACCCAGCTATATTGGCATCAAAGGAAATGAGGAGGCCAACCAAGCAGCCTAAACCTCTCTCTTGGCAGAGATTCAAGTATCCCTACCCCTTGAGACCCTCCATATTAAGGCCAAAGCCACCAGATCACTCTTTAATCTGCAACTAGCAAGATACGATTATGTGCATGGACACTGGATCTGTCTCAACGTCGTGGTACAAAACCACCACCAACCTTCAGTACATCACCCTATTCAAGAACCTCAACGAAAGAACAGCAGTCAACATCTACTGACTGAGACTTGAAAATAGTGTAGTACACCTGGCAAACGACCGAAAACCTAATCAAGGAGTGTATTTTCTGCCAGGAATCTATGCCGCAACTCCTCCCCTATTACATCCTCGAATGTGATGTCTTGTCAGAAATGCTGCAGAAGACTGTAGCCATGGTAACTCCTACAAATGCACCTCAAGCTGCTAACGCCATAATAGGAGCAGCAATGAACCATTTGAACAGCCTACAAAACATTATCAGCCAGTACCCACCACCCAGATAATCAAGCAACAGCATATAGACATAGCAAATAGCAAATGAGGTTAAGAATATTTCCTTCAACCTCTCCAGTGTGTGCCCAACACATGCTGGAGTGCTTCCAGTAAAGAAGTCTTCTTCCTCTGCTTATCATCAGAAAACTCTTTTACCATCTGTATTTTGTTTATTCATTTATATTTTATTTTTTATATTCATAAATTTGTTTTTTGTCCTTCAAACTCCTCTTTTATCCTGCCTTTATGGTGGTCCCCCAGGGGTCAAAAGCAATCATGCAGTGCCATCAACTCTCGCTTCTTCACCACTATCCTATCCATTCAATCCTCTTCTCTTCAAATCAAGGCATCTTACTAACAAGTAATAGGGAGACTGCTAACCCCATTAAGAACAACTTGAAATTTCTCCTATTTTTGTTTGCAGATTGGTTTCAGCTCCCAATTAACTCACCTACAGCCCTCCATGGCTTCTCCACCCCCTTGGTGGATACTTACACCAAACGACTCTAGATGTTTATCTTTTGCTATAGAGAAGTCCCCAAAAGAAGCCCTCTTGCACTCTCGCCCATTCTCATGATTTTAGAGTCTGTATGATTAAATCTTGTTAGCCACTTATCTGACCACTCATTCAGTAAGCGAAGTTTGCTTCCAATATTCTCATTACAATCTTTTTTATTTTCTGCAAACATTTATAAATACAACTGCAGACTTTTGAAATCATTCATTCATATATATATATATATATATATATATATATATATATATATATATATATATATATATATATATATATATATATATATATATACATACATACATACATACATACATACATACATACATACATACATACATACATACATACATACATACATACATACATACATACATATATATATATATATATATATATATATATATATATATATATATATATATATATATATATATATATATATATATATATATATATATATATATATATATATATATATATATATATATATATATATATATATATATTATATATATATATATATATATATATATATATATATATATATATATATATATATATATATATATATAGGTGCCTTTTAATCACTTTCATGCCAAGTAATTTCTCCTAAGATACATCATGGGATTCATGGAGTTGAGTGGAAGGTGTAACACTAATTTTGTAATCTCATGTCATAACAAATGTGACGATACTCTAACTGGAGCTCTATGAAGATTTAAATATTTGTAATCTCAGGTCATAAGAAATATGACGATATCCTATCAGGGGCTCTATGAAGATTTAAATATTCAAATGGATCTTATTAGTGTTCAGAGGTTGTACATATATTCTGAAATAGGACTAAGTCATAAATTCTCACCACTTCATTGACGATGTTTCAAAAATGGGTGAAAAGATTCATAACTATTCCTCAAAAGTTAACACTACTTATGATTAAGACTTACTTAAAAGACACTTGTGTTCCTTGCCATTGTACATTAACTTGTTCCTTAGGGGTGGCAGATGTATGGGTTACTCCAGTCTGCGAACAGAAAGAAGATGTCATTCATTATATTTGATGAACTTACTCTAAACTTACATTAAACAGCTCCCTTCCTCCCCTTTGTAAATTTGAAGTCGTCTTATTGAATACTAAGTTTTACTTTAAGATGCATTATAGTGCATTTTAAAAAACATTACAAGAGGTCTAATAACAAGGATCGGCTACTCACTTGATGGCTGATATAAAAAGGAAAAACAAAAATATTGAATTTACAGGTGAAGGATCATGTAATTACAGGAGCCTGTTTAGTATTTATTACAAATTCTTCCAACCATAAATTGTTTTTCTTGTCTCCCAATATAAATATGAGTCGAGGATTGGATGGGATATGAAAAAGTCCCACTTTCTTGATTCCATTGCTTCGGTTGTTGCCAAATATCCGGCTGCTATATGAAAATTATAGGTGACTCTTGATAATTATATTATATTACTCTCATTGAAGGAAGAGCAAAATAATATTAATTTGTAAGTAAAATCAACTGAGAGTTTGTGAGAAATAATAATGATAGATATTAATTGTATAATAAGCAATCTATAATTACCCGTGTCCAAAGACATCCGTCTCACTTACCATTTTGGATTACTTTAAGGAGGAATACATTGAAAACCAGTGTCAAGAAATGTTAAGATTTCGTAAAAGGACTTAACTTATATAGACAATCCAACGTGTGTGATTACCTAATTGTGTTTACGGGAAAGAGCCCAAAGCTCGGTTCCATTTTATACTTAGTGATACTTATCATACCTGTCCTGAATACTATGGATTGAGATAGCATTAACTACCTCCTCGTTTAGCGAATTCCAATTATCATCTACTCTTACACTGAAAAAGTATTTTCTTACATCCTGCAAAGATGTTTTCTTACGAAGCTTCAAACTATGACCTCTAGTTCTAGAGCCAGCCATATCAAAATATCGATCCCTATCCACTCTATCATAACCATGAAGGAATTTAAAGACTGTCACCATATCCCCCCTCACTCTTCTAGCTTCGAGTGATGGTAAGTCTAATTCCCTCAGCCTCTCATCATAACTGAGATTGTGTATTTCTGGCACCAGTTTCGTGGCATGTCTTTGAACTTTTTCAAGCTTATCTATGTGCTTTTTCAAGTGCGGATTCCAAAAGGGGGCTGCATATTCGAGTTTTGGCCTCACATAGGTTACATAAATATTTCTGAACATTTCCTCGTCCATGTGCCTGAAGGCTACCCTTACATTTGATAAGAATGCATATGCTGCCCTTACTATGCCATTTATATGTATTTCTGGAGACAAATCTGCCAGTATGTTTACTCCTAGATCTCTCTCATTTTCTGTCTCTTGAAGTTGTACTCCAGCCACCGAGTAGTCAAGCTTGGGCCTTCTTGCACTTGTACCCATTCTCATTATCTTACATTTTGAAGTATTGAATTTCATTAGCCACTTTTCTGACCACTCATGCAGATTATTTAGATCCTCCTGAAGTTCTCTACCATTGTTCTCGTTTTTTACTTTCTTCACAATCTTTGCATCATCTGCAAACATATTCATGAATGAATTTACAGACTCTGGTAGGTCATTTACATATACAAGGAACAAAAATGGCCCTAAAACTGAACCCTGTGGAACTCCACTACTAACTCTTCTCCATTCAGACACTGAGTGTCTTACTCTAATCCTCTGTTCCCTTCCTTCTAAGTAAGTTTTTATCCATTCCAAAAGATTTCCACCTATTCTAGCCATTGATTGCAGCTTCCTAATAAGTCTCCCATGTGGAACAGTGTCAAACGCTTTCTGGAAGTCTAGGAATATGCAATCTGCCCAACCCTCTCCTTCCTGTAAGATTTGGCTTACCTCATCATAAAATTCTAATAAGTTTGTTACTGTTGATCTACCTTCTCTGAAGCCATGTTGCCTCACTGACAAAAAGTTAAAGGATTCCAAGTGAAGAGAGATATGTTTCCTTTGTAGTTTCTCCATAACTTTGCAAACTATGCTGGTGAAGGAAACTGGTCTATAGATTAGAGCCGTATCCCTCCTTCCCTTTTTGAAGATAGGTATCACATTTGCTTGTTTCCAGCATCTTGGAATCTCCCCTGACTCCAGTGACTTTTTAAATATGATACTTAGTGCCACTGATATTGAGTTTGCGCATTTTTTAAGCACATGAGGGGATATGTCATCAGGACCTGTAGCTTTATGAACATCTAAATCCATCAGCGCTTTGAATACCTCTGTGGCTGTAAGGTTGATGTTCTCTAATACCGGCCCTTGAGCTTCTATCATTGCAATCTGAGGGGGTGGGGTATTTTCTACTGTAAATACTGACTGAAACTCCTTGTTCAATTCTTTGCAGATCTCTTCATCCGTCTCAGTGATGCTTCCATACGCTCTCTTTAGCCTTAAAACCTGTTCTTTTACCTTCAGTTTTCCTCTGATAAAGCTGTGGAATAGCTTGGGATTTTCTTTAGCCTTCCTGGTGATGTCCCTCTCATAGTCTCTCTCTGCCTCTCTCCTTTTACTTAGGTATTCATTTCTTGCTCTTTTGTAGGTTTGCCAGGCATTTATGTTTTTTTCTCCTCCTATACCTTTTCCAGCATTTGTCTCTCCACTCCTTAGCTCTTTTACACCCATTATCAAACCATTTCTCTCTGGCATGAATTACACCTACTTTGGTGACAGGTATGCCTTGTACAGATTTGTTGTAAAATAAGGTTCTCCAGTCAAGAACTGCAAAAACTCATTCATTTTGATGTAATCTCCTTTCGGATAGTTCCTCCTCATGTCCTCAGTGCCTCTACTCTCAGGAAGAATATCTTCAATGATATACTCCATCAACAACACACAGTGGTCTCTCTTTCCAATTGGTGGTACATACTCAATTTTTTCAATATCTAACACATTATCTGTGAACACTAGATCAAGTAGTGATGGCTCATCCCCACCCCTGGCCTTTGTTGGTTCCATTACATGTTGGTGTAGGAAATTCCCTTGTACGCAATTTAGGAATCTTGCCCCGAATGAGTCCTCACCACTGTGTGGGTCAAGATTTATCCAATCTATCTCTTTATGATTAAAGTCTCCCATAATCAAAATCCTACAGTTTTTTTCCCGTGCCATGTTAACAACTGAGTTTATGACTTCAATAGTAACTATATGTGTGTGTGTGTGCGTGTGTGTGTGTGTATATATATATATATATATATATATATATATATATATATATATATATATATATATATATATATATATATATATATATATATATATATATATATATATATATATATATATATATATATATATATATATATATATATATATATATATATATTATGAGTGTGGCACCGGGACACTCATAAAACAACTCATAAAAATCAATAAAGCTCCGGGCACAAGAAAATACCAAGACGAAGGAAAAGAAAAAGGTTAAGGACAAGGCACAGATGAGGTAATGTCACACAAAGGAAAATGACAAACAGAAAAAAGAGTAAGTACGGAGGACCCAGAGATATGGAGGACTAGGCCCTGCGATGACGACAGATCTGCCTTTTGAAGGATGAAATATCATAAAAATTAGGAACGACAAAAGGAGGAAGAGAGTTCCAGAGTCTAGAGGTAGATGGGAAGAAGCAGTCACTGCACCGACCAATCTGCGAGTTACAAATCTCCACACAGTATTTATGAGATGAGGCCACTTGGCGAGTGTTACGCGGCCTCGGCAGAGGGGGAGGGATGCAAGTCGCCAACTCATCAGAGCAGCGATGGAAGTAGTAGCAATAGAAAAGAAAAAGGGAAGATACCTTACTGTGAAGAGAGAGAGAGAGAATCCAGATTAGAAGTAAGACAAGGATCATCAAAGAGTCTGACTGGCTTAGATTCAACCCTATCAAGGAGATAAGTATAAGAAGAAGCACCCCAGATGTGTGAGCAGTATTCTAAGCAGGGACAGATAAGACCTTTATAAATTTTAAGAAACTGTAAAGAGGAAAAGTAATGACGAAAACGAAACAAAACCCCCAATATATATATATATATATATATATATATATATATATATATATATATATATATATATATATATATATATATATATATAGAAATCATGTTTTACCCCGACCGAGACTCAAAGCTATGACATATTACTGTGAAAAGACACTGCCAACGACACCACAGAAGGTCTAAAAGAGAAACCTACATTACAGTTTAACTGCTATACAAGGAATGAATGCATTCTTTCTGCATGCCTTTTCGTTCATATTACAGTTTATCCCAACCTCACTCGTGGCTTCGTTTTTGCATTTAATTCAATTTCCAATTTATAATGAATCAACAATAATCATATAAGCACATTACTATATGCTAAAACATGAATCACATTTTACCCCAACTGAGACTCGAACCTAGGACACATAATTACTATGCCAAGGCACTACCAACTATACCTCACACAAGGTCTAAAAGAGAAACCTACTTACAGTTTAACTGCTATACTAGGAATGAACGCATTTTATCTGTATGCCTTTTTGTTCATATTACAGTTTATCCCAATCTCACTCGTAGCTTCGTTATTACATTTAATTCAAATTCCGATCTAATTAGGGATCAACACCACTAAAATAAGCACATTTCCATATGTGAAAACATGAATCATATTTTACCCCGACCAGGACTCGAACCTAGGACACATAGTTACTGTGCCAAGGTGCTACCAACTACACCACAGAAGGTCTAAAATAAAAACCAACCTTACAGCTTAATTGCGCTTGGAACAAGTAATATGAACAAAAAGGCATTCAGATAGAATGCATTCTGTCCTAGTATAGCTGTTAAGTTGTAAGGTTGGTTTCTCTTTAGACCATCTTTGGTGTACTTGGTAGTGCCTTGGCACAGTAATTATGCGACCTATGTTCAAGTCTCGGTCGGGGTAAAATATGATTCATGTTTTAACATATGGTAATGTGCTTATTTGAATAATGTACATCCCTAATTAGAATGGGATTTGAAATAAATGCAAAAACGAAGCCACGAGTGTGGTTGGGAGAACCTGCAATATGAACAAAATGGCATTCAGATAGAATGCGTTCATTCCTAGTATAGCAGTTAAGCTGTAAGGTTGATTTCTCTATTACTCCTTCTGTGGTGTAGTTGGTAGCGCCTTGGCATAGTAATTATGTGTCCTAGGTTTGAGTCCCAGTCGGGGTAAAATATGATTCATGTTTTCACATTTTTCACATATCATTACACACACACACACACACACACACACACACACACACACACACAGAGTCTGTAAATTCATTCATGAATATGTTTGCAGATGATGCAAAGATTGTGAAGAAAGTAAAAAACGAGAACAATGGTAGAGAACTTCAGGAGGATCTAAATAATCTGCATGAGTGGTCAGAAAAGTGGCTAATGAAATTCAATACCTCAAAATGTAAGGTAATGAGAATGGGTACAAGTGCAAGAAGGCCCAAGCTTGACTACTCGGTGGCTGGAGTACAACTTCAGGAGACAGAAAATGAGAGAGATCTAGGAGTAAACATATTGGCAGATTTGTCTCCAGAAATACATATAAATGGCGTAGTAAGGGCAGCATATGCATTCTTATCAAATGTAAGGGTAGCCTTCAGGCACATGGACAAGGAAATGTTCAGAAATATTTATGTAACCTATGTGAGGCCAAAACTCGAATATGCAGCCCCCTTTTGGAATCCGCACTTGAAAAAGCACATAGCTAAGCTTGAAAAAGTTCAAAGACATGCCACAAAACTGGTGCCAGAAATACGCAATCTCGGTTATGATGAGAGGCTGAGGGAATTAGACTTGCCATCACTCGAAGCTAGAAGAGTAAGGGGGGATATGGTGACAGTCTTTAAATTCCTTCATGGTTATGATAGAGTGGATAGGGATCGATATTTCGATATGGCTGGCTCTAGAACTAGAGGTCATAGTTTGAAGCTTCGTAAGAAAACTTCTTTGCAGGATGTAAGGAAATACTTTTTCAGTGTAAGAGTAGTTGATAATTGGAATTGGCTAAGCGAGGAGGTAGTTAATGCTATCTCAATCCATAGTTTTAAGGACAGGTACGATAAGTATCACTAAGTCTAAAATGGAACCGATCAGGAGACGGGAAGATACGAGCTTTGGGCTCTTTCCCATAAACACAATTAGGTAATCACAATTAGGTAATCACACACACACACACACACACACACACACACAGTGCAAGAAGGCCCAAGCTTGACTACTCGGTGGCTGGAGTACAACTTCAAGAGACAGAAAATGAGAGAGATCTAGGAGTAAACATATTGGCAGATTTGTCTCCAGAAATACATATAAATGGCGTAGTAAGGGCAGCATATGCATTCTTATCAAATGTAAGGGTAGCCTTCAGGCACATGGACAAGGAAATGTTCAGAAATATTTATGTAACCTATGTGAGGCCAAAACTCGAATATGCAGCCCCCTTTTGGAATCCGCACTTGAAAAAGCACATAGCTAAGCTTGAAAAAGTTCGATATGGCTGGCTCTAGAACTAGAGGTCATAGTTTGAAGCTTCGGAAGAAAACTTGTTTGCAGGATGTAAGGAAATACTTTTTCAGTGTAAGAGTAGTTGATAATTGGAATTCGCTAAGCGAGGAGGTAGTTAATGCTACCTCAATCCATAGTTTTAAGGACAGGTATGATAAGTATCACTAAGTCTAAAAATGGAACCGATCAGGAGACGGGAAGATACGAGCTTTGGGCTCTTTCCCGTAAACACAATTAGGTAATCACAATTAGGTAATCACACACACACACACACACACACATATATATATATATATATATATATATATATATATATATATATATATATATATATATATATATATATATATATATATATATACAGGGCATCCTTGACTTACGTCAGAGTTCCATTCCTGAAGACGTGACCTACCTCTATTTTCAGCATAAGTTGGAACACACTTAAATAAGCACCTATGTTGGCCTCCTATGTTAACGCAATAGTAAAGTTCATAGACTAAGACATAATAATGCTATTTCTGTGCCATATGAAAACACAATCATAGTTAAAAGAGAATACAATTCCTTCTGTATATGCATTATACAGTATAGTATTGCTTACCTTTAGTCCTGTACTCTTGTGCTCTGGGGTTGGGATTTTTTCCCCCTCTTCAATCCTATACTTCTCCAGCTGAATGAGGTCCTCAGCAGAAAACTCCTCTAAATGAGATTCCAGAAGCTTTGTTACATTATCAGCCCCCACCCCCACCTTAAGTTCCTTACTCAGGTCAACAACGTTCTAGGTGGCAGCCTCAAATTTCTCCTTAAAGCCATGGAAGTAATTAACAGACTGGAGACAGTTTCTTCCATACCTCATTCCAGTTCTTCTGATGCTGGTCCTTGAGCTGTTGCAATTAATGAGATGCTTCAGAAATTACCCTCCCCACCAGAGGGGAACGTTCACAACAGTTTTGAGCCACTGGATACACTACTTTGTACCAATACCATTTCAACAAGATATTTACATATGCCTCATTACGCATTAAATATATACCAAAGACTAAAACAGACGTCTTGCTGTAAGTGTTGCTGTCGGTGACTCAGTGGTTTTCTTGGAATTGGCCACATCTTCCTTTACTAGAATTTCCATTATGGTTTCGTGATGGCATGGTTTGGGCATCATTTAGATAAATACCCTTCATTCGTGACCTTCCCGCAAATGAATGTACTGTCCATGGTACTTTGTACATAGATACAGAACATATGACAAGGGTCATTTTGAGAGAGTAGTTCCCCTCTTGCTCAGGGCATGCAAAATACACATTGAATTGCTGGAACGTCAACCCACGGGTAATAAGAAGACTCTAAATAAAAAAGTGCTTTGGAAATGTAGATGAGGCTTACTGGGGTACACTCTTAATGCTTGCCATCCAACCAAAGAATTAATAACCTTTCCATTTCAATCATTAGGACACTACTCTGCTTAGTAATCACAGTAGACTTCATAGGATCAGAACATTTCATATGTTCAAGGATTGCAATCTTTATCCTTAATAATCGTCGCCACGGTCAAACGGCATACGAGCAGGAACTGGGCAACACGTCTTCCTCAGTCTAATGTTGCATGACGACGATTTCCACCGCTATGCTCAACTAACTGTTCCTAGGGCAAAGTACGTATTTACGACTATGTACATGTTATTGTTAATATTGTAATTAAATTCAAACTGGGTCCTTTAGATAACCATATACATGAAAAAATAAATAATATATCCATTAACTTGATATATACGTACACAACAATACCAAGTGAAAACTTATTCTTCCACCACGCTCAGCAAACTATTTCGCATGAAGATTGTATGTACGACTATGTATTTAGTAATATTGTAAATAATTTCAAACACGGTCCTTAACATACACAAATACATAAACAAGTTAATATGTAACAATATTAACTTGATGAATACACACGCAACAATGCTGCATGACGACGTATTCTTCCGCCACGCTCAACAAACTATATCATAACCATGAAGCATCGTAAGTTGAGGACATATATATATATATATATATATATATATATATATATATATATATATATATATATATATATATATATATATATATATATATGTACTTACATAATTATACTTATCTAACTGTGTTTACGGGAAAGAGCCCAAAGCTCGTATCTTCCCGTCTCCTGATCGGTTCCATTTTATACTTAGTGATACTTATCATACCTGTCCTTAAAACTATGGATTGAGATAGCATTAACTACCTCATCGCTTAGCCAATTCCAATTATCAACTACTCTTACACTGAAAAAGTATTTCCTTACATCCTGCAAAGAAGTTTACTTATGAAGCTTCAAACTATGACCTCTAGTTCTAGAGCCAGCCATATCAAAATATCGATCCCTATCCACTCTATCATAACCATGAAGGAATTTAAAGACTGTCACCATATCCCCCACTCAATCCTCTAGCTTCGAGTGATGGTAAGTCTAATTCCCTCAGCCTCTCATCATAACTGAGATTGCGTATTTCTGGCACCAGTTTCGTGGCATGTCTTTGAACTTTTCAAACTTTAGCTATGTGCTTTTTCAAGTGCGGATTCCAAAAGGGGGCTGCATATTCGAGTTTTGGCCTCACATAGGTTACATAAATATTTCTTAACATTTCCTTGTCCATGTGCCTGAAGGCACATGCTATGCCCTTACTATGCCATTTATATGTATTTCTGGAGACATATCTGCCAGTATGTTTACTCCTAGATCTCTCTCATTTTCTGTCTCTTGAAGTTGTACTCCAGCCACCTAGTAGTCAAGCTTGGGCTTTCTTGCACTTGTACCCATTCTCATTACTTTACATTTTGAAGTATTGAATTTCATTAGCCACTTTTCTGACCACTCATGCAGACTATTTATATCTTCCTGAAGATCTCTACCATTGTTCTCGTTTCCTACTTTCTTCACAATCTTTGAATTATCTGCAAACATATTCATAAATGATTTTACGGACTATGGTAGGTCATTTACGTATACAAGGAACAAAAGTGGCCCTAAAACTGAACCCTGTGGAACTCCACTACTAACTCTTCTCCATTCAGACATTGAGTGTCTTACTCCAACCCTCTGTTCCCTTCCTTCTGAGTAAGTTTTTATCCATTCCAAGACATTTCCACCTATTCTAGCCATTGCTTGCAGCTTCCTAATAAGTCTCCCATGTGGAACAGTGTCAAACTCTTTCTAGAAGTCTAGGAATATGCAATCTGTCCAGCCCTCTCTTTCCTGTAAGATTCAGCGTACCTCATCATAAATTCTAATAAGTTTGTTACTGTTGATCTACCTTCTCTGAAGCCATGTTGCCTCACTGACATCAAGTTGAAGGATTCCAAGTGAAGAGAGATATGTTTCCTTAATAGTTTCTCCATAACTTTGCAAACTATGCTGGTCAAGGAATCTGGTCTATAGTTCAGAGCAGTATCCCACCTTCCCTTTTTGAAGATAGGTATCACATTTGCTTGTTTCCAGCATCTTGGAATCTCCCCTAACTCCAGTGACTTTTTAAATATGATACTTAGTGCCACTGATATTGAGTTTGTGCATTTTTTAAGTACATGAGGGGATATGTCTTCAGGACCTGTAGCTTTATGAACATCTAACTCCATCAGTGCTTTGAATACCTCTGTGGCTGTAAGATTGATGTTCTCTAATACCGGCCCTTGAGCTTCTATCATTGCAATCTGAGGGGGTGGGGTATTTTCTACTGTAAATACTGACTGAAACTCCTTGTTCAATTCTTTGCAGATCTCTTCATCCGTCTCAGTGATGCTTCCATCCGCTCTCTTTAGCCTTAAAACCTGTTCTTTTACTTTCAGTTTTCCTCTGATAAAGCTGTGGAAAAGCTTGGGATTTTCTTTAGCCTTCCAGGTGATATC
>JAXCGZ010001911.1:190000-192500 GCA_037179515.1 Halocaridina rubra
TAAATACAGATAAGAAATAATCATTTAAACATGTACACATCACTTTATCGTCATCTGTGATATGGCCATTGGCTACTTCAATTGGTCCGACTTTTTCCTTAAATTTTGTTTGATAATGTTGATAAAACCCTTTAGGATTTTCTTTAGCTTCTCCTGCTATTCGAACTTCGTATTTTCTTTTCGACTCTCTAACTATCTTTTTAACTTCCCTGTTTAACTGTATATATTGCTGCCTCACCTGCTCTTCACCTCTTTTTAGTTTCCTGTATATTCCTCTTTTAATACCTATAAGATTCTTTATTCTATTGTTCATCCATTTAGGGTCATTTTTTCTTGATCTGCAATGTTTCATGGGAATATAGTCTCTCTGACTATTCTTAAGAGTCATGACAAAATTGTTATATTCCTCATCCAAATTTATATTAACTGACGGGCTGCTGTTCTTTCCTGTGAGAGAATTTAATGTATTGATCTTATCTTGTGATAATCCTTGGCATGTGGTACTCAAATTTCGGGGTAATCCGCTACCTGCGACCTGACCTGCTGGATTAACTACCCACATCTGTACCCCAGAAATCCCTTCCCATACCTCATTAGATAATTTAGTTTTTAAGCCCTCAAAATCTCCTGCTCTAAAGTTTGGAACAATATTCTTATTTTCCTTTATAGTTTCCTTGAAAATTATGTTAAATCTAATGGAATCATGGTCACTGTTGCCCAATTTTTCACCAACTTCTAAATTTGTAACCATATTCTCTCTATTACTAAGAACTAAATCTAGTGTATTCACCCCCCGTGTTGCTTCATGTACATGCTGAGAAAGGAAATTGTCTTCTACTACTTCCAAAAACTCCTTAGAGCTACTATCACCTGTTATGGTTTCCCAGTTAATATGTCTAAAATTAAAATCGCCTACAATGCAAACTCTATTTGACCTGCTCACTTTAGAAATTTCATCGTATATAACTTGCGACTCTATATTATCTAGATCAGGTGGTCTGTAGACTACTCCTACAACTAGACTTTCTATATTATTTTTAATTTCAACCCATAAGGTTTCTGAATTTAGATTTGTCTTAATTCCAGACTTAATGCAGCTTCTGAGGCTATCTTTAATATACATAATTACCCCTCCCCCTCTTTTATCTGCACTACGATCAGCATTATAAAGTTTATATCCTGTAATTATGTACTCAGCTTTAAGGTGTTTGCTTTCTAATTTAATCCAACTTTCACTAATGCATATTATATCCGGTCTCTCACTACATACTATGGCTCTCAGTTCTTCTATCTTGTTACCTAAACTACGGCTATTTGTATAATATACTTTTAAACTTTCTCTAGCTTCACTCTTCTTGTGGCTATTCTTTTTGTTAATATTTGTTCTATGTAACAAATGGTTCTTATCCTTAGACTCCCAGTTATTTGACCCACTATTTACTGAACCCTTACTGACTAATTTCTCTGCACAAGTATTAATCATTTCATTATTTGTGTCTAACAAAACCCCCCTACCTCTCTGTCTATCATACCAGCCAATACCGAGACACCTGAATTAGAAAGATGCACTCCATCCCTTGCATACATATGCTTACGACTAGTGAAGTGATCCCACCCGTCTATAAAACCTATATTATTCTCCCGACAGAAGACTTTCATCCTAGCATTTACTCCTATAGCTCGAGACCACCACTCTGAACTTTGGCTAAGCCTAGGGAGAATACCACACATCACAGGAACTGCACCCCTTTTCCTAATCTTATCCAGGGCTTGTCTATACAACCTAATCAGCTCTTCACTTCTACCATCCTGCACGTCATTTCCCCCAGCTATCAAACAAACAACATCTTTTTTCTCAATCCAGCTATTTATTGACTCACCCACCTTCTTCATACCTGCTCCAGGGAAAAAATATTTTCCTCTAACTCTATGCCTGAGTTTCCTGTCTACATATCTGCATAGTGAATCCCCTACAATTACCAAAGAACGAGACTTATCCGGAGGATGGGTTACTCCGACCTTGGGAGACTTACCTAGGCTCTTGACCTGAGAGCTTTTCCCACTTCCATTTTTACGATCGCTAGTACACCTATCTGAATCTATGGTTCCTGAAGAATTACTGCCGCCACTGTCACATTCATCTCTAAGTGACCTAAATGAATTAGCAACCTGTAGTCTAAAAGTATCATTTTTCTTAAGAACCATTTTCGTTGAACCCTTATTCACAACTTTCCAGTCGTCTTCATTATTCAATCGACCCTTCCTGGTTAACACCTCTACTTTACCTCTCAGATCCCTGTTCTCCTCAGCTAAGGATCTGACCTCCTGCCTGACTGCGGCCAACTCATTTCTTAAATTAAAAATGAGTTTGCTTGCGTCAGACGAGGACAAATCCCCAGCACAGCCACAAACAGCACCAACAACGACACCACCACCAACACCACTACCACTAACACCACCAGCACAAAGAACACCACCACTCTCCATTGTACTAAGTTTG
>JAXCGZ010001911.1:200000-239179 GCA_037179515.1 Halocaridina rubra
AAAGGTAAGGGAGATATGTATGAATGCAGTAATTTTAGGGGTATAAGTTTGTTGAGTGTGGTAGGAAAAGTGTATGGTAGGATACTGGTTAATAGGATTAGGGATAAGACAGAATATGTGATCGCGGAAGTGCAGAGTGGTTTTAGGAGAGGTAGAGGTTGTATAGATCAGATTTTTATAGTTAGGCAGTTATGTGAGAAATATTTAGCAAAGGGTAAGGATGTGTATTTTGCATTTTTGGATCTGGAGAAAGCATATGATAGAGTTGATAGAGAGGCTATGTGGAATGTTTTGAGATTATATGGAATTAATGGTAAATTGTTGCATGCAGTGAAGAGTTTGTATGAGGGCAGTAGAGCTTGTGTTAGGGTAGGGAATGAAGTGAGTGAGTGGTTTCCAGTGAGTGTGGGACTGAGACAGGGATGTGTGATGTCACCATGGCTGTTCAATTTGTATATTGATGGAGTTGTAAGAGAGGTGAATGAGCGAGTGCGTGGTCGAGGTTTGAGAATGGTAGATGGGGATGATAACGAGTGGGAGCTGAATCAGTTGCTGTTTGCAGATGATACTGTGGTGGTGGCAGATTCAGAGGAAAAGCTGTGTCAGTTAGTGTCAGAATTTGGAATGGTGTGTGAGAGAAGGAAGTTGCGAGTGAATGTGGGAAAGAGTAAGGGTATGAGGTGTACAAGAAATGAGGATGGCACTGGATTGAATGTTATGTTGAATGGAGAGACACTTGAGGAGGTTAATCAGTTTAAGTATTTAGGCTCGGTTATAGCTGCAAATGGTGGAGTGGAAGCAGATGTGTGTCACAGAGTGAATGAAGGATGTAAAGTGTTGGGTGCATTGAAAGGAGTGATGAAGAATAGAGGGTTGGAAATGAATGTTAAGAAAGTTTTGTATGAGAAAGTGGTTGTGCCAACTGTGATGTATGGATCAGAGTTATGGGGTATGAAAGTAAGTGAGAGACGGAAACTAAATGTGTTTGAGATGAAATGCCTGAGGAGTATGATTGGTGTATCTCGATTGGATAGGGTTAGGAATGAAGTGGTGAGAGCAAGAACGGGTGTGAGGAGAGAAATTGCAGCCAGAGTAGATATGAATGTTCTGAGATGGTTTGGCCATGTGGAAAGAATGGATGATGAAAGGCTGCTGAAAAAGGTGATGAATGCGAGAGTTGATGGGAGAAATGCTAGAGGGAGGCCTAGGTTTGGATGGATGGATGGAGTAAGGAGAGCCCTGAATGATAGGAGGATGGATGTGAGGGAAGCAAGCGAGCGTGCTAGGAATAGGAATGAGTGGCGAGCGATTGTGACGCAGCTCTGATGGGCATCTGCTGTTACCACGGGGCTGCATCTTACAGAGGTAGCCCTGTGGTAGGGGCAGTAGGAGGAGTTGGCAGTTGTGAAGCGACACAGGTTGTGGAAGAGCCGGGAGGATGGGCTGTGGCACTCCAGCAGTGCCATCTGAACGGTCGCTAGCTCCCTCGTCATTGCCCATAGAGCAAAGTAATCCCCCTATTTGTTTTCCTTTCTTGATGTCGGCTACCCCCCAATTAAAGGGGGAAACAGCCAAGGTAGATAGTAATATATATATATATATATATATATATATATATATATATATATATATATATAGATTGATAGATATTAAGGAAGCCCATCATTGAAACAAAACTTACAAAACAATGCTATATTTCGGATCCTAACTGGATCCCTTCTCAAGCACAGCATGAGAAGGGATCCAGTTAGGATCCGAAATATAGCATTGTTTTATAAGTTTTGTTTCACTGATGGGCTTCCTTACTATTAAGTGCTGTATGCTTACTGTTTGTACTTATATATATATATATATATATATATATATATATATATATATATATATATATATATATATATATATATATATATATATATATACATATATATATATATATATATATATATATATATATATATATATATATATATATATATATATATATATATATATATATATATATATATATATATACATATATATATATATATATATATATATATATATATATATATATATATATATATATATATATATATATATATATATATATATATATATATATATATATATATATATATATATATAGTATATATATATATATATATATATATATATATATATATATATATATATATATAATATATATATATATATATATATATAATATATATATATATATACACACATATATATATATATATATATATATATATATATATATATATATATATATATATATATATATATATATATATATATATATATATATATATATATATATATATATACTATATATATATATATATATATATATATATATATATATATATATATATATATATATATATATATATATATATATATATATAAATATATATATATATATAACCAATAAGCACATTATATATGTGAAAACATGAATAATTTTTTACCCCGACCGGGACTCGAACCTAGGACTTATGATTACTAAGTCAAGGCGCTACCACTACACCACAGAAGGTTAAAAGGAATCCAACCTTATAGCTTATATCTGCTATACTTAGGAATGAACGCATTCTAACTGAATGCCACTATGTTCATATTACAGATTCCCCAACCTCACTCGTGGCTTCATTTTAGCATTTAATTCAATTCCCAATCTCATTCGGGCCATGAAATAACCAATAAGCACATTATATATGTGTAAACATGAATCATTTTTTACCCCGACCGGGACTCGAACCTAGGACTTATGATTACTAAGTCTAGGCGATACCACTACACCACAGAAGGTTAAAAGGAATCCAACCTTATAGCTTATATCTGCTATTCTTAGGAATGAACGCATTCTAACTGAATGCCACTATGTTCATATTACAGATTCCCCAACCTCACTCGTGGCTTCATTTTAGCATTTAATTCAATTCCCAATCTCATTCGGACCATGAAATAACCAATAAGCACATTATATATGTGAAAACATGAATCATTTTTTACCCCGACCGGGACTCGAACCTAGGACTTATGATTACTAAGTCAAGGCGCTACCACTACACCACAGAAGGTTAAAAGGAATCCAACCTTATAGCTTATATCTGCTATACTTAGGAATGAACGCATTCTAACTGAATGCCACTATGTTCATATTACAGATTCCCCAACCTCACTCGTGGCTTCATCTTAGCATTTAATTCAATTCCCAATCTCATTCGGGCCATGAAATAACCAATAAGCACATTATATATGTGAAAACATGAATAATTTTTTACCCCAACCGGGACTCGAACCTAGGACTTATGATTACTAAGTCAAGGCGCTACCACTACACCACAGAAGGTTAAAAGGAATCCAACCTTATAGCTTCTATCTGCTATACTTAGGAATGAACTCATTCTAACTGAATGCCACTATGTTCATATTACAGATTCCCCAACCTCACTCGTGGCTTCATTTTAGCATTTAATTCAATTCCCAATCTCATTCGGGCCATAAAATAACCAATAAACACATTATATATGTGAAAACATGAATCATTTTTTACCCCGACCGGGACTCGATCCTAGGACTTATGATTACTAAGTCAAGGCGCTACCACTACACCACAGAAGGTTAAAAGGACTCCAACCTTATAGCTTATATCTGCTATACTTAGGAATGAACGCATTCTAACTGAATGCCACTATGTTCATATTACAGATTCCCCAACCTCACTCGTGGCTTCATTCTAGCATTTAATTCTATTCCCAATCTCATTCGGGCCATGAAATAACCAATAAGCACATTATATATGTGAAAACATGAATCATTTTTTACCCCGACCGGGACTCGAACCTAGGACTTATGATTACTAAGTCAAGGCGCTACCACTACACCACAGAAGGTTAAAAGGAATCCAACCTTATAGCTTATATCTGCTACACTTAGGAATGAACGCATTCTAACTGAATGCCACTATGTTCATATTACAGATTCCCCAACCTCACTCGTGGCTTCATTTTAGGTTGGGGAATCTGTAATATGAACATTGTGGCATTCAGTTAGAATGCTTTCATTCCTAAGTATAGCAGATATAAGCTATAAGGTTGGATTCCTTTTAACCTTCTGTGGTGTAGTGGTAGCGCCTTGACTTAGTAATCATAAGTCCTAGGTTCGAGTCCCGGTCGGGGTAAAAAATGATTCATGTTTTCACATATATAATGTGCTTATTGGTTATTTCATGGCCCGAATGAGATTGGGAATTGAATTAAATGCTAAAATGAAGCCACGAGTGAGGTTGGGGAATCTGTAATATGAACATAGTGGCATTCAGTTAGAATGCGTTCATTCCTAAGTATAGCAGATATAAGCTACAAGGTTGGGTTCCTTTTAACCTTCTGTGGTGTAGTGGTAGCGCCTTGACTTAGTAATCATAAGTCCTAGGTTCGAGTCCCGGTTGGGGTAAAAAATGATTCATGTTTTCACATATATAATGTGCTTATTGGTTATTTCATGGCCCGAATGAGATTGGGAATTGAATTAAATGCTAAAATGAAGCCACGAGTGAGGTTGGGGAATCTGTAATATGAACATAGTGGCATTCAGTTAGAATGCGTTCATTCCTAAGTATAGCAGATATAAGCTATAAGGTTGGGTTCCTTTTAACCTTCCGTGGTGTAGAGGTAGCGCCTTGACTTAGTAATCATAAGTCCTAGGTTCGAGTCCCGGTCGGGGTAAAAAAATTATTCATGTTTTCACATATATAATGTGCTCATTGGTTATTTCATGGCCCGAATGAGATTGGGAATTGAATTAAATGCTAAAATGAAGCCACGAGTGAGGTTGGGGAATCTGTAATATGAACATAGTGGCATTCAGTTAGAATGCGTTCATTCCTAAGTATAGCAGATATAAGCTATAAGGGTGGATTCCTTTTAACCTTCTGTGGTGTAGTGGTAGCGCCTTGACTTAGTAATCATAAGTCCTAGGTTCGAGTCCCGGTCGGGGTAAAAAATGATTCATGTTTTCACATATATAATGTGCTTATTGGTTATTTCATGGCCCGAATGAGATTGGGAATTGAATTAAATGCTAAAATGAAGCCACGAGTGAGGTTGGGGAATCTGTAATATGAACATAGTGGCATTCAGTTAGAATGCGTTCATTCCTAAGTATAGCAGATATAAGCTATAAGGTTGGGTTCCTTTTAACCTTCTGTGGTGTAGTGGTAGCGCCTTGACTTAGTAATCATAAGTCCTAGGTTCGAGTCCCGGTCGGGGTAAAAAATGATTCATGTTTTCACATATATAATGTGCTTATTGGTTATTTCATGGCCCGAATGAGATTGGGAATTGAATTAAATGCTAAAATGAAGCCACGAGTGAGGTTGGGGAATCTGTAATATGAACATAGTGGCATTCAGTTAGAATGCGTTCATTCCTAAGTATAGCAGATATAAGCTATAAGGTTGGATTCCTTTTAACCTTCTGTGGTGTAGTGGTAGCGCCTTGACTTAGTAATCATAAGTCCTAGGTTCGAGTCCCGCTCGGGGTAAAAAATGATTCATGTTTTCACATATATAATGTGCTTATTGGTTATTTCATTGCCCGAATGAGATTGGGAATTGAATTAAATGCTAAAATGAAGCCACGAGTGAGGTTGGGGAATCTGTAATATGAACATAGTGGCATTCAGTTAGAATGCGTTCATTCCTAAGTATAGCAGATATAAGCTATAAGGTTGGGTTCCTTTTAACCTTCTGTGGTGTAGTGGTAGCGCCTTGACTTAGTAATCATAAGTCCTAGGTTCGAGTCCCGGTCGGGGTAATAAAATTATTCATGTTTTCACATATATAATGTGCTTATTGGTTATTTCATGGCCCGAATGAGATTGGGAATTGAATTAAATGCTAAAATGAAGCCACGAGTGAGGTTGGGGAATCTGTAATATGAACATAGTGGCATTCAGTTAGAATGCGTTCATTCCTAAGTATAGCAGATATAAGCTATAAGGTTGGGTTCCTTTTAACCTTCTGTGGTGTAGTGGTAGCGCCTTGACTTAGTAATCATAAGTCCTAGGTTCGAGTCCCGGTCGGGGTAAAAAATGATTCATGTTTTCACATATATAATGTGCTTATTGGTTATTTCATGGCCCGAATGAGATTGGGAATTGAATTAAATGCTAAAATGAAGCCACGAGTGAGGTTGGGGAATCTGTAATATGAACATAGTGGCATTCAGTTAGAATGCGTTCATTCCTAAGTATAGCAGATATAAGCTATAAGGTTGGGTTCCTTTTAACCTTCTGTGGTGTAGTGGTAGCGCCTTGACTTAGTAATCATAAGTCCTAGGTTCGAGTCCCGGTTGGGGTAAAAAATGATTCATGTTTTCACATATATAATGTGCTTATTGGTTATTTCATGGCCCGAATGAGATTGGGAATTGAATTAAATGCTAAAATGAAGCCACGAGTGAGGTTGGGGAATCTGTAATATGAACATAGTGGCATTCAGTTAGAATGCGTTCATTCCTAAGTATAGCAGATATAAGCTATAAGGTTGGGTTCCTTTTAACCTTCTGTGGTGTAGTGGTAGCGCCTTGACTTAGTAATCATAAGTCCTAGGTTCGAGTCCCGGTCGGGGTAAAAAAATGATTCATGTTTTCACATATATAATGTGCTTATTGGTTATTTCATGGCCCGAATGAGATTGGGAATTGAATTAAATGCTAAAATGAAGCCACGAGTGAGGTTGGGGAATCTGTAATATGAACATAGTGGCATTCAGTTAGAATGCGTTCATTCCTAAGTATAGCAGATATAAGCTATAAGGTTGGGTTCCTTTTAACCTTCTGTGGTGTAGTGGTAGCGCCTTGACTTAGTAATCATAAGTCCTAGGTTCGAGTCCCGGTCGGGGTAAAAAATGATTCATGTTTTCACATATATAATGTGCTTATTGGTTATTTCATGGCCCGAATGAGATTGGGAATTGAATTAAATGCTAAAATGAAGCCACGAGTGAGGTTGGGGAATCTGTAATATGAACATAGTGGCATTCAGTTAGAATGCGTTCATTCCTAAGTATAGCAGATATAAGCTATAAGGTTGGGTTCCTTTTAACCTTCTGTGGTGTAGTGGTAGCGCCTTGACTTAGTAATCATAAGTCCTAGGTTCGAGTCCCGGTCGGGGTAAAAAATGATTCATGTTTTCACATATATAATGTGCTTATTGGTTATTTCATGGCCCGAATGAGATTGGGAATTGAATTAAATGCTAAAATGAAGCCACGAGTGAGGTTGGGGAATCTGTAATATGAACATAGTGGCATTCAGTTAGAATGCGTTCATTCCTAAGTATAGCAGATATAAGCTATAAGGTTGGGTTCCTTTTAACCTTCTGTGGTGTAGTGGTAGCGCCTTGACTTAGTAATCATAAGTCCTAGGTTCGAGTCCCGGTCGGGGTAAAAAATGATTCACGTTTTCACATATATAATGTGCTTATTGGTTATTTCATGGCCCGAATGAGATTGGGAATTGAATTAAATGCTAAAATGAAGCCACGAGTGAGGTTGGGGAATCTGTAATATGAACATAGTGGCATTCAGTTAGAATGCGTTCATTCCTAAGTATAGCAGATATAAGCTATAAGGTTGGGTTCCTTTTAACCTTCTGTGGTGTAGTGGTAGCGCCTTGACTTAGTAATCATAAGTCCTAGGTTCGAGTCCCGGTCGGGGTAAAAAATGATTCATATATATATATATATATATATATATATATATATATATATATATATATATATATATATATATATATATATATATATATATATATATAAATATATATATATATATATATATATATATATATATATATATATATATATATATATATATATATATATATATATATATATATATATATATATATATATATATATATATATATATATATATATATATATATATATATATATATATATATATATATATATATATATATATATATATATATATATATATATATACATATATATATATATATATATATATATATATATATATATACATATATATATATATATAATATATATATATATATATATATATATATATATATATATATATATATATATATATATATATATATATATATATATATATATATATATATATATATATATATATATATATATGTGTGTGTGTGTGTGTGTGTGTTTGTGTGTGTGTGTGTGTGTGTGTGTGTGTGTGTGATTACCTAATTGTGTTTACGGGAAAGAGCCCAAAGCTCGTATATTCCCGTCTCCTGATCGGTTCCATTTTATACTTAGTGATACTTATCATACCTGTCCTGAATACTATGGATTGAGATAGCATTAACTACCTCCTCGTTTAGCGAATTCCAATTATCATCTACTCTTACACTGAAAAAGTATTTTCTTACATCCTGCAAAGATGTTTTCTTACGAAGCTTCAAACTATGACCTCTAGTTCTAGAGCCAGCCATATCAAAATATCGATCCCTATCCACTCTATCATAACCATGAAGGAATTTAAAGACTGTCACCATATCCCCCCTCACTCTTCTAGCTTCGAGTGATGGTAAGTCTAATTCCCTCAGCCTCTCATCATAACCGAGATTGTGTATTTCTGGCACCAGTTTCGTGGCATGTCTTTGAACTTTTTCAAGCTTATCTATGTGCTTTTTCAAGTGCGGATTCCAAAAGGGGGCTGCATATTCGAGTTTTGGCCTCACATAGGTTACATAAATATTTCTGAACATTTCCTCGTCCATGTGCCTGAAGGCTACCCTTACATTTGATAAGAATGCATATGCTGCCCTTACTATGCCATTTATATGTATTTCTGGAGACAAATCTGCCAGTATGTTTACTCCTAGATCTCTCTCATTTTCTGTCTCTTGAAGTTGTACTCCAGCCACCGAGTAGTCAAGCTTGGGCCTTCTTGCACTTGTACCCATTCTCATTATCTTACACTTTGAAGTATTGAATTTCATTAGCCACTTTTCTGACCACTCATGCAGATTATTTAGATCCTCCTGAAGTTCTCTACCATTGTTCTCGTTTTTTACTTTCTTCACAATCTTTGCATCATCTGCAAACATATTCATGAATGAATTTACAGACTCTGGTAGGTCATTTACATATACAAGGAACAAAAATGGCCCTAAAACTGAACCCTGTGGAACTCCACTACTAACTCTTCTCCATTCAGACACTGAGTGTCTTACTCTAATCCTCTGTTCCCTTCCTTCTAAGTAAGTTTTTATCCATTCCAAAAGATTTCCACCTATTCTAGCCATTGATTGCAGCTTCCTAATAAGTCTCCCATGTGGAATAGTGTCAAACGCTTTCTGGAAGTCTAGGAATATGCAATCTGCCCAACCCTCTCCTTCCTGTAAGATTTGGCTTACCTCATCATAAAATTCTAATAAGTTTGTTACTGTTGATCTACCTTCTCTGAAGCCATGTTGCCTCACTGACAAAAAGTTAAAGGATTCCAAGTGAAGAGAGATATGTTTCCTTTGTAGTTTCTCCATAACTTTGCAAACTATGCTGGTGAAGGAAACTGGTCTATAGTTTAGAGCCGTATCCCTCCTTCCCTTTTTGAAGATAGGTATCACATTTGCTTGTTTCCAGCATCTTGGAATCTCCCCTGACTCCAGTGACTTTTTAAATATGATACTTAGTGCCACTGATATTGAGTTTGCGCATTTTTTAAGCACATGAGGGGATATGTCATCAGGACCTGTAGCTTTATGAACATCTAAATCCATCAGCGCTTTGAATACCTCTGTGGCTGTAAGGTTGATGTTCTCTAATACCGGCCCTTGAGCTTCTATCATTGCAATCTGAGGGGGTGGGGTATTTTCTACTGTAAATACTGACTGAAACTCCTTGTTCAATTCTTTGCAGATCTCTTCATCCGTCTCAGTGATGCTTCCATACGCTCTCTTTAGCCTTAAAACCTGTTCTTTTACCTTCAGTTTTCCTCTGATAAAGCTGTGGAATAGCTTGGGATTTTCTTTAGCCTTCCTGGTGATGTCCCTCTCATAGTCTCTCTCTGCCTCTCTCCTTTTACTTAGGTAGTCATTTCTTGCTCTTTTGTAGGTTTGCCAGGCATTTATGTTTTTTTCTCCTCCTATACCTTTTCCAGCATTTGTCTCTCCACTCCTTAGCTCTTTTACACCCATTATCAAACCATTTCTCTCTGGCATGAATTACACCTACTTTGGTGACAGGTATGTAGCAATCTACTATCTTCCCATATTTCTCACAAAAGATGTCATACATTTCTTGTACAGATTTGTTGTAAAATAAGGTTCTCCAGTCAAGAACTGCAAAAACTCATTCATTTTGATGTAATCTCCTTTCGGATAGTTCCTCCTAATGTCCTCAGTGCCTCTTCTCTCAGGAAGAATATCTTCAATGATATACTCCATCAACAACACACAGTGGTCTCTCTTTCCAATTGGTGGTACATACTCAATTTTTTCAATATCTAACACATTATCTGTGAACACTAGATCAAGTAGTGATGGCTCATCCCCACCCCTGGCCTTTGTTGGTTCCATTACATGTTGGTGTAGGACATTCCCTTGTACGCAATCTAGGAATCTTGCCCAGAATGAGTCCTCACCACTGTGTGGGTCAAGATATATATATATATATATATATATATATATATATATATATATATATATATATATATATATATATATATATATATATATATATATATATATATATATATATATATATATATATATATACATATATATATATATATATATGAATCATTTTTTTTTTTTTTACCCCGACCGGGACTCGAACCTAGGACTTATGATTACTAAGTCAAGGCGCTACCACTACACCACAGAAGGTAAAAGGAACCCAACCTTATAGCTTATATCTGCTATACATAGGAATGAACGCATTCTAACTGAATGCCACTATGTTCATATTACAGATTCCCCAACCTCACTCTTGGCTTCATTTTAGCATTTAATTCAAATCCCAATCTCATTCGGGCCATGAAATTATCAATTAAGCACATTACATATGTGAAAACATGAATCATTTTTTTTTTTTACCCCGACCGGGACTCGAACCTAGGACTTATGATTACTAAGTCAAGGCGCTACCACTACACCACAGAAGGTAAAAGGAACCCAACCTTATAGCTTATATCTGCTATACATAGGAATGAACGCATTCTAACTGAATGCCACTATGTTCATATTACAGATTCCCCAACCTCACTCGTGGCTTCATTTTAGCATTTAATTCAAATCCCAATCTCATTCGGGCCATGAAATTATCAATTAAGCACATTACATATGTGAAAACATGAATCATTTTTTTTTAATCCGACCGGGACTCGAACCTAGGACTTATGATTACTAAGTCAAGGCGCTACCACTACACCACAGAAGGTTAAAGGAACCCAACCTTATAGCTTATATCTGCTATACATAGGAATGAACGCATTCTAACTGAATGCCACTATGTTCATATTACAGATTCCCCAACCTCACTCGTGGCTTCATTTTAGCATTTAATTCAAATCCCAATCTCATTCGGGCCATGAAATTATCAATTAAGCACATTACATATGTGAAAACATGAATCATTTTTTTTTTTACCCCGACCGGGACTCGAACCTAGGACTTATGATTCATGTTTTCACATATGTAATGTGCTTAATTGATAATTTCATGGCCCGAATGAGATTGGGATTTGAATTAAATGCTAAAATGAAGCCACGAGTGAGGTTGGGGAATCTGTAATATGAACATAGTGGCATTCAGTTAGAATGCGTTCATTCCTATGTATAGCAGATATAAGCTATAAGGTTGGGTTCCTTTTACCTTCTGTGGTGTAGTGGTAGCGCCTTGACTTAGTAATCATAAGTCCTAGGTTCGAGTCCCGGTCGGGGTAAAAAAAATGATTCATGTTTTCACATATGTAATGTGCTTAATTGATAATTTCATGGCCCGAATGAGATTGGGATTTGAATTAAATGCTAAAATGAAGCCACGAGTGAGGTTGGGGAATCTGTAATATGAACATAGTGGCATTCAGTTAGAATGCGTTCATTCCTATGTATAGCAGATATAAGCTATAAGGTTGGGTTCCTTTTACCTTCTGTGGTGTAGTGGTAGCGCCTTGACTTAGTAATCATAAGTCCTAGGTTCGAGTCCCGGTCGGGGTAAAAAAAATGATTCATGTTTTCACATATGTAATGTGCTTAACTGATAATTTCATGGCCCGAATGAGATTGGGATTTGAATTAAATGCTAAAATGAAGCCACGAGTGAGGTTGGGGAATCTGTAATATGAACATAGTGGCATTCAGTTAGAATGCGTTCATTCCTATGTATAGCAGATATAAGCTATAAGGTTGGGTTCCTTTTACCTTCTGTGGTGTAGTGGTAGCGCCTTGACTTAGTAATCATAAGTCCTAGGTTCGAGTCCCGGTCGGGGTAAAAAAAATGATTCATGTTTTCACATATGTAATGTGCTTAATTGATAATATATATATATATATATATATATATATATATATATATATATATATATATATATATATATATATATATATATATATATATATATATATATATATGAATAGCCTAAAAATGGTTTATCATATGCATTTCATTTAGTAAAAAGAATATGACATCACCTGGTAACTACAATGTAACACTTACTCCATGGCAGATAACTTTGTCATTGGTGCCTGTGGTGGTAAATTTACCGGTAGCAGTAGTTCCATCGTCCTTAAATGCTTGCATAATGTAACCTTTGAAGGCAGGGCCACTCAACTTCACTATAAAAGATAAACAGTAATATAGTACCAGAATTACAATTAAAATGTGATAATAATGAAATAAGAATGTGAGGCATGCAAATATCAAACAACATTACAAGTGTACGTTCCAAACTAATTTCTATGTGCATAAGAACGTGCTTGATTCTCCAATCTACGATTTTCTTTTACACATTGGGGATTTTTGTTAACATAAATTACCCTCCACTTTTCTAGAGCAACATAGCTAGAGAGTTAGACGATACATATCCGCGTTTCCTTTATTGCCATCTCTTCTCGTGTCGCCTTTTTTTCTTTATATCCTCTTAGAAGATGGTGCTTGTTTTGATTCTGAATTTTATACCTGGATCCTTATTAAAAATCCTCTCCCTTTATTTCGACCTGAGACAAGTATCAAGTTGATCTGGTCTAGCTTACTTCATAAGTAACGGCATACTCCATCCCCTCTTCGCCAGTGCTTGAATTAGTAATTACCTCGTTGCATTCACGTCAATGGGAGATTCCTTCCCCAAGAACTCATTTTCTCCTTGTCAGTTTCTTCATTTCTGTCTCTCTAATTCTTATTATATCTTTCTTAACTAGTAATGCATTTAGGATTTATGGTTTCTTTGCTTTGAAAATTCCAATTACCAACTATGTTCGAAAGAATAATGAATCCCTCTTACACCCTGAACAGAAATTTTCTTTCGAAGGTATAAGTTATAACATCTAGGTCTAAAGTCACCCATATCAGGGTCTTGCTCCCATTCAACTCTGTCAAAACCATGAGTGAATTCAAACCCATTAGCATTTCTTTTAACTCTCAAGAAGTGGTAAGTTTGAGTACTTAAGCCTTTCCTCATATGAGGTTTCGTATCTATGTTGCCAGCTTTGCAGCATGTTTCTTACCTTTCATCAATTAGTTTATATATTTTTTATGTGCAGATTCCAGGAGGGTACTGCAGATTTACGCTTAGGTATCACATAAGTGATAGAAATATTTCTCAAGCATTTTTCTTTACATATTCCTGAAGGCTTCCCTTAAAATAAGTCTGTTGCCATCACAGGCAATTTTACCAATACACTGACCCCCAGAAAATCCTCTCCTTATACTACATACCTAGACATGGGTCGTCTTGTACTCATGTCCATTTTAGTTACATTACTTTATGATATACTGAAACTCGAAAGATAATATACAATTTGGAATATAAAGATGATATAAGCCTAATTTTGCAAAATTAGGCTTGTGTCATCATTACTCCCACAAGTTTGTTTGTGCTGATTTACTTTTTCTAGAGCCATGTAGTCTCTGACAAAATATTAAAAGACTCCATAGGATTATGTTTCCTCAATCGTTTCTCCATAACTTTGCAAATTATAATGGCCTATAGCTTAAAGGTGTGTCTCATTCCAATTTGGAAAATAGCTACAATGCTTACTTGATTCCAGTAGCCTGGAACCTCCTAAGATTCAAACAACTTTTCAAATATGATATAAAGTGCCATAGATAATGGTGCAATATATTTTATTAACATAAGGGAATATATCACCGATTCTCACAGCTTTTTTAATATCTAATTTCAGCAGTGCTTTGCATGCTTCTATACTTGTAAACGTGATATTCTTCAATACTGGCCCCTATTTCCTTATCTTTGAAATATAGACTGGTGGGGGAAATTAGACCACCGCCTATTGTGATGCTGGTTAAAATTTCTTGTTTAATACATATCAAATCTCCCCATTTGCCTCAGTGATTCATTCATCAGCTCCTTAGTACTTTACAAATTGTTCTTTGACCACTAATTACTTTCTGGCAAAGTTGTGAAAAGAATGTGACTTTCTTTAGCTCCTGCAATATTACAAAATCATGTCACCATGCCGATTGAACTAGTACTGCAAATAAAAATCTGCATATCATAACCCAACACATCAAGCAAAAACTTTCCCGTAGTTCTATATATTAGCATTTTACTGTTGCAAGTGGCATTTACACACACACACACACACACACACACACACACACACACACACACACACACACACACACACACACACACACACACACACACAACACACACACACACACACACACACACACACACACACACACACACACACACACACACACACACACACACATTCACAAGGGCAAGAGAGAAAAGAACTAGAAAAACGAAAAAAGAAGTTGGAAGGGGAAAAGAGAGAACTAGAAACCAGAATTTCTAAACAAGAAGATAACAACAAACAGTTGAATGAAATCCTGAATGAATTAATGTTAATTCACTTTTCTCTTCTGAGAGAGACAAGATTGAAGACTGGAATGTCCAGATTAAGGTAAACATTGAACAATTTAGTAAAAAGTTTCAGGAGCTGAATAAGGAACATGATGCCATGAAAACTTCCTTTGCAGATGCACAAAATGGGAATGTGGTAGTAAAAGAGACTGTAAGGGTGGTGGTACTGGAAAACGTACAAACGGTTGACTATAAAGAAAAAGTAATTGAAAAAACTGAAAGACGCTGTGATGGAAAGGGGTAATCCACTGATTAAACAGACACTTGATAAAGTGAAGACAGTGGTAATCTCAGCCATAAGCGAATTCTAGGAGCCAACATGGTAGGAAAGGCTTGGGCAAAATAAAGCTAGGATTTTAGACCTGATAAGGAAGCTTGGAGAATTATGTGGTCTAGAGGATATTGTAAACATTCACCAACTTGGTAAATATTCTAGGGAGGGAAAGAAAAGACCAACAAAAGTAACCTTTGAGAGAGGGAACACATAGAGAAATATTGCTGAGAAAAAAACAACAACTAAAAGACCTTCAAGAATTCAAGACAGTGTTCATTAGACCAAACAGAACATAGGAAGAGATGGAAAGGATAAAAAACTTATTGGAAAAGGCTAGAAGATTTAATGAGAAAAGAAATGAAGAAGAAAAGAAATTTTTTTGTTTCAGAGCTCTTCCGGACAAGGGAGTGATAAAGAAGATAATAAAAAAAGCTCAGGGGTTGGGGCCTCATCAAGATTGCTGCACACAAATGTTGATGGAATAGCTGGTAAGGCAGTAGAATTAAAGTATAGGATCAACAACTGTAAGGCAGATATAGTAGTGGTTACAGAGACTTAGTTGAGTGAGGATATAAACAGTGTCACAGTTTTTCCTAAGGGCTTCAGAATATTAAGGGTTGGAAGATCTAAGAGGACTGGTGGAGGGAAAGCATGCTTATAAGTGAAATATTTCAGGTTAAAGAAATAAATTTTACTATAGAAAGTGAGTTCTAGGAATTTCTTGTTGTTTGCATATATACTGGGTCAGAGAGCATTATAATAATTGTTGTATATAACCCACCAAGGAACGAACATAAACTAGAAGTTTATGAGGAAAGTCATATAGGTACTGTTGAAGTCATAAAATCAGTTGTTAACATTGCATGGGAGAGAAAATGTAGGATTTTTATTATGCGAAATTATAATCATAAAAAGAAAGATTACATCAAATTTATTGAGCTTTTTGCAGTTATTTATTGGAGGACCTAATTTAACAACAAATCTCTACAAGATATGTAACATGTTTTTTGTGAGGAATATGGGAAGATAGTAGATTGTTGCATGCCTTCCAACAAAATAGGAGTTCTTCATGCCAGGGATAAATAACATAAATAATGAGTGTAAGAGAGCTAAGGAGTGGAAATACTAATGCTGGAAAAGGTATATGAGGAGAAAAAGCATTAATACCTGGCAGACATATAAAAGAGCAAGAAATTATTACCAAAGTAAAAGAAGAGAGGCAGAAAGGGACTATGAAAAGGATATCACCATGAAGGCTAAAAAAAAATCCCAAACTCTTTCACAACTTTATCAGAGGAAAACTGAAGATTAAAGAATAGGTTTTAAAGCTAAAGAGAGCGCATGGAAGCATAATGAGACATGTAAAGTGATCTCCAAAGAATTGAACAAGGAAATTCAGTCATTATTTACAGCAGAAAATGACCCACCCCCTCAGATTGCAGAGATAGGAGCTCATGGGCCGGAATTAGAAAACATCATCTTTTCAGCCATAGAGGTATGCAAAGTGCTGATGGAGCTATATGCCCATAAAGCTATAAGTCCTAATGGTATAGCCCGTTATGTACTTAAGAAATGCGCTAATTCAATATCAGCAGCACTATGTATCATATTTAAATATTCACTGGAATCAGGGGAGATTCCAAGATGCTGGAAACAAGCTATCTTCAAAAAGGGAAGGAGGGATACAGCTCTAAACACTAGACCTGTTTCCTTGTCTATCATACTTTGCAAAGTTATGGAGGAACTAATCAGAAAACACATCTCTCTTCACTTGGAATCCTTCAACTTTTTGTGAGTGAGACAACATGACTTCAGAGAAGGTAGATCAACAATAACAAATTTATTAGAATTTTACGATGAGGTATGCTGAATCTTACAGGAAAGAGAAAACTGGGCAGATTGCATGTTCCTAGACTTCCAGAAAGCAGTTGTCACGGTCCCACATGGGAGAGTTATTAAGAAGCTGTAAGCAATGATGAGATTAGGTGGAAATGTCTTGAAATGGATAAATACTTACTTAGAAGGAATGTAGCAGAGGGTTAGAGTAAGACGCTCAGTGTCTGATTGGAGAAGAGTTAGTAGCGGGGCTCCACAGGGTTCAGATCTAAGGTCACTTTTTTTCCTTGTATATGTAAATGACCATGCCTGCTCCATGGCTATTCAGGCCTGGGATTGGGCACACTGGTCATACAAAGCCTCTCCTTCTGCTTTAACTTGCTCTGTTCTTTTTAGAGTTAGATATCCCTGTGCTTCTCAGATTCGAAGGTCAAAGGCTTCCTTTATAAGAGGGAAAGTTGATGACCTTGACTCCTCTCCCACTAATAAATGTTTCTGGTCCATAGCCAAAAAAAAACCTTCTGTAATTCAAGCTTTCCTCCCCTCATTAGTTCTGATGATTCTTTAGTTTGGTCTCCCACTGACATATCCACTCTCTTTAACTCTTATTTTTCTGCCAACTCGTCTGTAAATTAATCCAGGGCACCTTTTCATCATTTTGTACCCCACTCTAGCCCTATGCCCTCCCTTTTCCTTTCTTCATGCAAAGTTCATAAAGTTCTATGCTCATTAAAGATGAACAAAGCATCTGGTCCCAATGGTGTCCTTACAAGGTTCCTTAAGAAGTTTGCAGATGAACTGGCTCCCATGCTTTGCTGTCATTTTCACCTCATTCTCTCAACCAGTATCTATCCTTCATCTTGGAAGCATGCTCTAGTGCAACCTGTTCATAAGGAGGGTGACTGATTAATTCCTTCAAACTGCCGACCTATTGCCTCAACTTCAACTATCGCTAAAGTTTTTGAAACTTTGCTTAATTGTCACTTCTTGAAGCGTCTTGAATCTAACTTGCTTATCTCTGATCGCCAATACGGCTTCTGCAAGGAAAGATCCACTGGCGACCTCCTGTCCTATCTTACTCTTGTCTGATCATCTTTTCTGAGGAACTATGGGGAATCCTTCATTGTCACTCTTGATATCTCTAAGGCTTTTGATAGAATCTGGCACTAGACTCTGTTGTCCAAACCCCCTGCTTAAGACTTTACCCCTTCTCTCTGTTCTCTGATTTCCAGTTTTCTTTCTGACTGTTTTAAATCTGTGGTTGTTTACGGTGCAACACCTAACCCATTCCCTGTTACCAGTAGCATTCCATAGGGCTCTGTTCTTTCACCTACTAGGTTTCCTCTCTTCATCAATGATCTTTTTCAGTCCTCATTTTCCACTCTTCTTCATGCCTTTGCCGATCATTCTACCCATCATCTTCTACTCATAGTCAGTCTCAGATCACTCTTTCTTCTACTCTCAATACCGATTTGCAGAGGGTAACTATATCGGGGCACCCAGAGGTTAGTTACAAATAATCCCGCCAAGACACAATTCTTGCTATCTCTTTATTATCATCTCCACATGATAGCCCTGTTGTCTTCAAAACTAACGAAATTTGCCATCTTAATTCTATTAACATATAAGGAATCCAGATAGCCTCTAACATGTCTTGGAGGAATCACATAATGCAAATATCTTAGTCTGCATCCAAAAAATTGAGGGTTCTATTTCGTTTTCGTCATTACTTTTTCCCTTTGCAGTTACTAAAAATCTATAAAGGTCATATATGTCCCTTCTTAGAATATTTCTCGCACATCTGGGGTGCTTTTTCATATACTTATCTCCCTGATAGGGCTGAGTCTAATGCAGTCAGTCTTTAATGACCCTTCTCTTATTTTTAATCTGGATTCTCTTTCTCTTCATCGTAAGGTACCATCCCTTCCTCTTTTCTACTGCTACTACTTCCATCGCTTCTCTAATGAGTTAGCGAGTTGCATACCCCCCCCCCGCTGCTGAGCTGCATATCACTAGCTAAGTGGCCTTGTCTCACATATACTATGTGGAGATTTGTAACCTCTGGATTGGTCAGTGCTGTGACTACTTCTTCACATCTTTCTCCAGACTCCGGAACTCTTTTCCTCCTTCTGTCTTTCTTAATTCTAATAGCCTAACTTCCCTCAAAAAACGGATCTATCGTCATCTCAGGGCTAAGTCCACCATATCTCTAGGTTCTCAATACTTCGAATATTCTTTCAGGCTTTAATTTTCCTGTTGTGTATCATTACCTCATCTGTCTTGACCTCAACAATTTATTTTTTCATCGTCTTAATTTTTTCTTCCAGTCCAGGCCTTTATTGATGAAGGTAGTTGTTTTACCTATCCAAGTGTCACTTATATATATATATATATATATATATATATATATATATATATATATATATATATATATATATATATATATATATATATATATATATATATATATATATATATATATATATATATATATATATATATATATATATATATATATATATATATATATATATATATATATATATATATATATATATATATATATATATATATATATATATATATATATATATATATATATATATATATATATTATATATATATATATATATATATATATATATATATATATATATATATATATATATATATATATATATATATATATATATATATATATGTATATATATATATATATATATATATATATATATATATATATATATATATATATATATATATATATATATATATATATATATATATATATATATATATATATATATATATACATATATATATATATATATATATATATATATATATATATATATATATATATATATATATATATATATATATATATATATATATATATATATCATATATATATATATATATATATATATATATATATATATATATATATATATATACATATATATATATATATATATATATATATATATATATATATATATATATATATATATATATATATATATATATATATATATATATATATATATATATATATATATATATATATATATATATATATATATATATATATATATATATATATATATATATATATATATATATATATATATATATATATATATATATATATATATATATATATATATATATATATATATATATATATATATATATATATATATATATATATATACATATATATATATACATATATATATATATATATATATATATATATATATATATATATATATATATATATATATATATATATATATATATATATATATATATAAGTTAGTACTTACAGCTGAAAATACCCCCCCCCCCATTCAGAATGCGAAGATAGGATATCATGGGCTGGTATTAGAGAACATCATATTTTTAGACACAGAGGTATGCAAATCGTTGATGGATTTAGATGCCCTGAAAGCTACAGGTCCTGATGATATATCCATTCACGTACCTAGGAAATGTGCTTAAGACAACATCATTGGCGCTATTCATCATATTTGAAAAGTCGCTGGAATCTGAGAAGATTCCAAGATTTTAAAAACAAGTGAACATAGTACCTATCTTCAAAAAGGGAAAGAGGGATGCAGCTCTAAACAATAGGTATGTTTACTTGACCAGCATACTTTGCAATGTTAGGAAGAAAAATCTAAGAATGCATATCTCTCTTCACTTGGAATGCTTCAACTTTTTGTCATTGAAAGAACATGGCTTCAGAGCAGGAAGATCAAGAGTAACAAACTTATTAGAATTTTATGATGAGGTAAGCCGGATCTTACTGCATATTCCTAGATTATCCTTCTGCATTTGATATGGTCCCACATGGGACACTAACTAAGAAGCTGCAAGTAATGGCGATAATAGGGGTAAATATCTTAGAATTGACACAAACTTAATTGGAAGGAAGGGTACAGAGGATTAGAATAAGACACTCAGTGTTTACCTGGTGAAGGGTTAGTAGTAGGGTTCTACAAGGTTCACTTTTAGTGCCAACTTTATTCTTTGTATGTGAAAATGACCTGAAAGAGTCTGTAAATTCATTCTTCAATAATTTTGCAGTTGATGCAAAGATTGTGAAGAAAGTAAGAGATGACAACAATGGTCGAGCACATCAGGAAGACCTAAATAGTCTGCATGAGTGGTCAGAAAAGAGGTTAATGAAATTCAATATTTCAAAATTAAGGCAATGAGAATGGGGATAAGTTGAAGAAGTTCCAAGTGTGGATACTCAATAGCAAGAGTAGAAATTCAGTATACAGAAAATGAGAGAGATCTAGGAGTAAACATATTGTCAGATTTGTCTCCGGAAATGCATATAAATGTCCATGTGTCTTCATACACATGGACAAGGAAATATTTAGAAATATTTATGTAACTTATGTAAGGCCAAAGCTTGAATATGCAGCCCCCTTTTGTAATCTGCACTTGAAAAAACACACAAATAAGCTGGAAAATGCTCAAAGACAAGCCGCAAAATTGGTGCCAGAATTGCGCAATGTCAGTTATTAGAAGAGGCCGAGGGAATTGGACTTACCATGACTCGAAGCAAGAAGAATGAGGGGTGGATATGGCGACGGTTTTCAGATACCTACATGGTTATGACAGAGTGGATAGGGATCGATAAATTAATATGCCTGGCTCTTGAGCAAGAGATCATAGTTTGAAACTTTGCAAGAAAACTTCTTTGCAGAATGAAGGAAGTACTTTTTTTTAGTGTAAGAGTAGTTGATAAATAGAATTTGTTAAGCGAGTAGGTATTTAATGCTAACTCAAGTCATAATGTTAATGACAAATATGATAAGCATAATTAAGCCCAAAATTGGAACTGACCACAAGACGGGGAGTTACGCGCATATGGCTCTTTCCCGTAAGCACAAGTAGGTCATTACAATTAGGTAATTACTCTAACACAACAGTAAGGCAGACATTGTAGCGGTTACAGAGACTAAGTTGAGTGAGGACATGAACAGTGTCACTGATATTCCTAAGGGCTTCAAAATATCAAGGGTTGAAAGATCTGAGAGGACTCATGGAGGGATACCTTGGCTCATAAGTGAAAGTTTTCAGGTTGAAGAAATAAACTTCGCAATAGAGAATGAGCTTAAGGATTTTCTTGTTGTTCACATAAATATCACTTCAGTGAGTAATATAACAACTGTTGTGTATATCTCACCAAGGAATCAAAATAGGTTAAAGTTTATAAGGAAAGTTTTTATGTACTACTGAAGTCATTAACTCAGTTGCTAACATTCCACGTGAGAGAAAGTGTAGGATTTTGATAATAGGAGATCTTAATCATAGAGAGATAGATTGGATAAGTCTTGACCTGCACAGTAGAAAGGACTCAATTGGGGCAAAGGGAGTCTCCTACACAAACATGTACTGGAACCAACGAGGGACAGGGGTGGGGATGAGCCATCGCTGCTTAATAAGTATTCACAGATAATGTGTTATATATAGAAAAATATTTGTATGAACCACCAGTTGGAAGAGTGACAACTGTGTGTTGTTGATGGAGTTTATCATCGAGTATGCTTTAGCTGAAAGAAGAGGCAATGAGGACACAAGGAGGAACTATCCGAAAGGAGATTACAAAAATTATTATTTAGCAACAAATCTCTACGAGAAATGTTCAAAGCTTTTTGTGAGGAATATTGGAAACTAGTCACTTGATGCATACCTTCCACCAAAATAGGAGTAATTCATGCCAGAGAGAAATGGTTCAATAATGAGTGTAAGAGAGTTAAGGAGTAGAGTCAAATGCTGAAATAGGTATAGGAGGAGAAAAAAACATAATTGCCTGGCAGACTTATAAAAGAGCAAGAAATGATTACCTAAGTAAAAGAAGAGAGGCAGAGAGATAGAGACTATGAAAAGGAAATTACCAGGAAGGCTAAAGAAAATCCCGAAGTTTCCACAGCTTTATCAGTGGAAAACTGCAGGTCAGAGAACAGTTTTTAAAATTAATGAGAGTATATGGAAGCATCACTGAAATGAATTAATAGATGTGTGAAGAATTGAAGAAATTTCTGTTAGTATATACAGCAGAAAATACCCCTCCCCTTCAGAATGCAGAGATAGGAGATCATTTGCCAGTATTAGAAAACATCATCTATTCAGCTGAAGATGTATGTAAAGTATTGCTGGAGTTAGATGCCCTGGAAGCTACAGGTCCTGATGATATATCCATTTACGTACTTGAGATATGAGCTAAACTAATATCAGTGGCGCTATTCTTTTTTATATTTTTTTATGAGTGTGACACCGGGACAGGCATATACTGCCTTCATCAACAAAGACCCTGGCATGAGAAAACACAAAGACGAAGGAAAAGAAAAAGGTTAAGGACAAGGCAGAGATGAGGCAATGTCACACAAAGGAAAATGACAGACAGAAAAAACAGTCAAAGTACAGATGACCAAGAGATATGGAGGACTAGGCCCTGGGATGACGAAAAATCTACTTTTTGAAGAATGAAAGGTCATAAGAATTAGGAAAGACAGACGGAGGAAAAGTATTCATCATATCTGAAAAGTCGCTGGAATCTGGGGAGCTTCCAAGATATTGGAAACAAGAAACTTAGTTCCTATCTTCAAGAAGAGAAGGAGGGATACAGCTCTAAACAATAGGTCTGTTTACTTGATCCTCATAGTTTGCAATGTTAGGAAGAAACTACTAAGAATGCACATCTCTTCTCAAATTTTTTTCAGTGAAAGAGCATGGATTCAGAGAAGGAAGATCAATAGTAACAATCTTATTAGAAAATTATGATGAGGTAGGCCGGAGCTTACATGAAAGAGAGGGCTGGGCAGACTGCATATTCCAAGATTTTCCTTATTCATTTGATACGGTCCCACATGGGAGACTATTTAAGAAGCTGCAAGTAATGGCGAGAATAGGTGGAAATGACTTGAAATGGAGAGAAACTTTCTTAGAAGGAAGGGAACAGACAGTTAGACTAACACGCTCAGTGTTTACTTGGTGAAGTGTTAGTAGTGGGGTTCCAAAGGGTTTAGTTTTAGGGCCACTTTTGTTCCTTGTATACAAAAATGACATGCAAAGTTTGTCAATTCATTCATGAATATGATTGCAAATAATGCAGACATTGCGAAGAAAGAAACAAATAAAACAAACAAACAAACATTTATTTCTATTTTTGTACAATGGTTATTCTTCTAAAAATAAAAGTATCTTATAAGTAGACATGTAATTGAACTAATAAGTAAGAGGGTAATACATACAGTTAAATTAAATGTAGCTTTCATAGAAAATAATAATGATGTAATAAATATGTTAACAATGATGTTAATAATATAGTAATAATAACACTAGACACAGCATCGTTATTATCGGCATTATTACCATATTTGTTTTCCTTTCAATGAGAATAATTAGTTCTTAACTTAGAGAACAGAAAAGTCGATATCAGTTTACATAGAGAGAGGTTAGTGTTAAGGGAAATTGCATTAAATCATTAAGTTTAGTTTATGGGTGAGCAGCAACTATTTGTCCAAAAGAAAACTATATAGTTTGCCTTTGAAAGCTGTGAAGGAGGATGCATTTTTAAGATGCTCTGGAATATTGTTCCAGAGTGTTGTCCCTTTAATAGTGATCATCTTTGAACCTGCTTATGTGTTTGTTCTCTGAATAAAGAGCTCACTGCTCTGCCTTGTGTTAGTTCCCCTTATATCCCTGACTGTTTTTAAATCAAATAGCCAGCTAGGATAATGATGGTCCAAAATTTTGCATGCAAAAACATAAATAGCATAAGCGACCTTATTTTCTGCCCGCAGCCACCCAAGTTTATTGAGAGCTGGTGTGATGTGGTCATATTTTCTATATACCTCCCAGGGCAACTCGAGTTGCAAAATTAATAAGGTTCTGTATTCTGTTTATCTGGGTCTTAGTGGTAGCTCCCCAATCAAATGTGCAGTAATTGATGTGACTTAGGGCTAGAAATTCAACAACAGTTATTTGAGTGGTAGTCTCAAAATTGTCTTTCATACGTGATAAGTACATTAATGTTCATGTAACCTTTTTGCAGACTTTATCTATGTGGGAATCAAACAATATGTAGTTATCAAATTGAATTCCTAGGTTTTTGACTGTTTTCCTAGGTGTAATAATAGTCGCAAAAATACATTGTTGTGTTTTCTGGAATTTGTGCTATATGGAACCTTGACCCAATAAACATGCATTGCGTTTTATTTTCGTTAATTAACAGCCCAATTTCTTGAAAATAGGTTTTATTTTTTGATAGTGTTTTCTGCTCTTAAGGTTAGCTCTGGGAGATTATTAATATCACCACTAAGGAGCAGTTGAGTGTCAGATGCATATTGTATGATTTGTAGGTTGGCCATGGCACCAGCTGCCCGTTGAAAGACTAAGACTGAAGGTATTAGGATGCAACTAGGACTGCTCCAGGCAGTTCCAGGTTAAGTCTTCTTTCACGACGGTTCTTTCCTCATGCCTACATCTACACTGAATATTCTGAAGTATTCATTACACATCTCTTGCTATTCCATTACATTTGACAAGTCACAACATTCTGCACATCTGTCTCTTTTACTTTCTTTTTCCTCACATTTGTTATTATTTATGGAAGGTTCACAACTAATGGCCCCCAGTACCTGGCATAGCAGGGTGCGAAGAATCTATGGGGATATTGTTGACTCCACCATTGGCTTGAGGGCAGACACACCTGGTGGTAGTAATGGTTCTGCTCTTAACTTTGCACCTCCCAATAGATCTGCTTCTTTCACTCTTCACTATTCTAACATTCGTGGGCTGAACTCTAATCTTTTGTCTGGGGAACAGCACTTGGGCACTTTCCTCCCTAACCTCCTCCTCCTATCTGAAACCCAACTGTCTATACATGCTTCCACTGACCCATTCCATATCTCTCACTATAATCTATATACTCGTTTCCGTTCCAGTGGTGGGGTCTGTACATACTGCAACACTAACACTCTTACTGTGAGGCTCATGGACCTTAAGTCTCTTGACTTTGATGTTCTCTGGCTAAAAAATCTATCTCTCCACTACCACTATCTTCCTTTGCTTCTGCTACTGTTGTCCAAACTCCACCGAGTTTGTGTCTTTCTTTGAATATCTCTCCTCGTGCCATGAGTCCTTGCTATCTTCTCACCCACATGCCGAAGTTCTCTACATTGAAGACTTCAGTGTACACCACAGTGAGTGGCTTCATTCTTCTCACACTGATGTGGGAGGAAGCGAGGCCCTTGCTCTCTCTAATACTCACGATCTGGAGCAAATTATCAAACATCCTACTCGCGTCCCTGATCATCACGAACATGCTGCAAACACTCTTCACCTATTTTTTACTTCTAACCCTTCAAACTACTATTATTCTGTGCTTTCCCCTCTTGGTAAAGCTGACCACTCTATGATCTCAGTCTCTTCCATTTTCGCTCCCCCACCACCAATCCCTCCTACTCAGCACCGCCTTTGGCACATCGAGCGTACCCAACATGAAAATTTGCGTAACTTTCTCTTTGACTTCCCATGGGATGACTGCTGCTTTCGGTCCCGCAACCCTGATCAGGTAGCTCTAAAAGTTGCCGAGATCATGACTGCGGGAATGGAGGCGTACATCCCCTCTTCTACAAAAATTTTCTTTCCCCCTAAACCTTGGTTTGACCGTGCCTGCTCCATGGCTATCCAGACTAGGAATCAGGCTCACCGATTTTACCTAGTCTCTCCTTCCGATTTAACTCACTCTGCTCAGATTCGAAGGTCAAAGGCTTCCTTTATAAGAAGCAAAGTTGATGACCTTAACTCCTCTCCCACTGACAAATGCCTCTGGTCCTTAGCCAAAATCCTCTCCAAAAACTTATGTAACTCAAGCTTTCCCCCTCTAATTCATTCTGATGGTTTTATAGCTTGCTCTCCCACTGAAAAAGCCACTCTCTTTGGCTCTCATTTTTCTGTCAACTCTTCTATCAACAATTCTAGCGCACCTGTTCCTCAGTCTTTTCCCCTCTCTAACCCTATGCCCTCCCTTATCCTTTCTTCACGCAAATTTCATAAGGTTCTTCGCTCGCTAAAGACGAACAAGGCATCTGGTCCCGATGGTATCCCTGCAAGGTTCCTTAAGGAGTTTGCAGATGAACTGGCTCCCGTGCTTTGCCGTCTTTTTTGCCTCATTCTGTCAACCAGTATCTATCCTTCATCTTGTAAGCATGCTCTAGTTCAACCTGTTCCTAAGAAGGGTAACCACTCTATTCCTTCTAACTACCGACCTATTGCTCTAACCTCCTCTATTGCTAAAGTTTTCGAAACTTTGCTCAATGCTCACTTCTTGACATGCCTTGAATCTAACTTACTTATCTCCGATCACCAGTACGGCTTCCGCAAGGCAAGATCCACTGGTGATCTCCTGTCCTATCTTGCTCATGTATGGTCATCTTCTCTGAAGAACTATGGGGAATCCTTTGTCGTCGCCCTTGATAGCTCAAAGGCTTTTGACAGTGTCTGGCACAAGGTTTTGTTGGCCAAACTCCCTGGCTATTTATTTACCCATTCTTTCTGTTCTCTGATTTCCACTTTTCATACTGACCTTTCTATATCTGTGGTTGCTGATGGCGTGACATCTAGGCCTTTCTCTGTTACCAGTGGTGTTCCACAGGGCTCTGTTCTTTCACCTACTCTCTTCCTTCTCTTCATTAATGATCTTCTACAATCCCCATCTTCCTCTCTTCTTCATGCCTTTGCTGATGATTCTACCCTTCACTTTTTCTCTGCCTTTTCTTCACAACCTTCATCTGTTACTTGTAATCAATCTCGTATCACTCTTCCTTCTACTCTTAACTCCAATTCGCAGAGAGTATCTGAATGGGGCACTCAAAATTTAGTAAAATTCAATGCCTCCAAGACACAGTTTCTGGCTATCTCTTTAACTTCTTCTCCTTCTGATAACCCTATTGTCTTTGAAGCTAATGAAATTTACCCTCTTAACTCTATCAGCATATTAGGAATCCATATAGCCTCTAACTTGTCTTGGAGGAATCACATAATCCAAATTTCTAAATCTTCATCCAAAAAATTGGGGGTTTTGTTTCGTTTTCGTCATTACTTTTCCTCATTGCAGTTACTTAAAATTTACAAAGGTCTTATCCGTCCCTGCTTAGAATACTGCTCACACATCTGAGGTGCTTCTTCCTTTACTTATCTTCTTGATAGGGTTGAATCTAAGGCAGTCAGACTCATTAATGATCCTTCTCTTACTTCTAATCTAGATTCTCTCTCTCTTCGCGGTAAGGTATGTTCCCTTTTTCTTTTCTATCGCTACTACTTCCATCGCTGCTCTGATGAGTTGGTGAGTTGCATCCCTCCTCCACAGCCGAGGCCGCGTAACAATCGTCAAGCGGCCTCATCTCACAGGTACTGTGTGAAGATTTGTAGCTCACGGATTGGTCGGTGCAGAAACTACTTCTTCCCATCTACCTCCAGACTCTGGAACTCTCTTCCTCCTTCTGTCTTTCCTTATTCTTATGACCTTTCATCCTTCAATAAGCAGACTATCATCATCTCAGAGCATAGTCCTCCATATCTCTGGATCCTTTGTACTTTGAACGTTTTTTTCTGTCTGTCGTTTTCCTTTGTGTGACATTACCTTATCTCTGCCTTGTCCTTAACCTTTTTCTTTTCCTTCATCTTGGCATTTTCTCATGCCCGGGCCTTTATTGATGAGGGCAGTTTCTGCCTGTCCCGGTGTTACACTCTTAAAAAAAATATATATATTGTACGACTAGACTGTCAGAAATGAAAGAAGATAGATCATATATGTGAATGGAGAAGAGGATAGGACCAAGTACTGATCCCTGTGGAACGCCAAATGATAAATTTTTTGGCATAGAGATAATGTTGTTAAGACGTATAGACTGTTTTCGATTAGATAGATACTCTAAACCAACTCGGATCAATATTTAGGTTAGTACATTTACATATAAGAATTTCATGGTTTACACTGTCGAAGGCTTTTGATAAATCTAATAATACAAGAAGAGATATTTTTTTCATATCTATATTATTGTAGGTACTATTCGTAACTTTGAGCAGTGCAGTTTCCGTCGAGAGTTTCGGTCTGAAACCATGTTGGTTAATAGATAATGAGAACAGTGGTAGAGAACTTCAGCAAGACCTAAATATTCTGCATTAGTAGTCATGAAAGTTGCAAATGATATTAAATACTTCAGAATGTAAGGTAATGAGAATGGGTACAAGTGCGAGAAGTCCCGAGCTTGGATACTCAATAGCAGGAGAAGAACTTCAGGAGACAGAGAACGAGAGAGATCTAGGAGTAAACATATTGGCAGATTTGTCTATGGAAGTGCATACAAGTGGCATAGTGAGGGCAGTATAAGCTTTCTTAGCATATGTAAGGGTGGCCTTCAGACACATGGACAAGGAAATGATCAGAAATATTTATGTAACTTATGTGAGGCCAAAGCTTAAATATGCAACCCCCTTTTGGAATCTGCACTTGAAGAAGCTCATAAATAAGCTGGAAAAAGTTCAAAGACATACCACGAAATTGGTGCCAGAATTACGCAATGCCAGTTACGAGGAGCAGCTGAGAGAACTAAACTTAACGTCACTCTAAACTGGAAGAATAAGAGGTATTTATATTACTCCATGGTTTTGATAGAGTGGATAGGAATCGATAAATTGATATGCCTGGCTCTAGAGCTAAGCGTCGTATTTTGAAACTTTGTAAGAAAATTCTTTGCAGGATGTAAGGGAGTACTTTTTAAGTATAAAAGTAGTTGATTACTGGAATTTGCTAAGCGAGGAGGTAGTTAATGCTAACTCAGCTCATAGTGTTAAGGACAAATATGATTAGTATCATTACATACAAAAATGGAACCGACCAGGAGACAGGGATTAATGAGTATAGGGCTCTTTCCTGTAAGCACTCTTAGGTAATTATAGATTGGTAATTGCATAATGAAGCTGTCATGTTAACAGTAGTATTAGCCATGATCTTTTTTGAGCCTTGGGGCTCGACTCTTGTAGCAAAATGCAGAATTATGACACCATTCCGACATCGGATAAAAATATGTATATCATTACCCAGTCAGTTCAAGCTAGCACTTTCTTGTTTCTTTCTATCAGCCTATTACAGTTGTACTTAGATAATGGTATTCGATGGGAATATATTTGCTTGCCCTGGCTGGTTTATGATATGCAACATCTGCTGTAGAAACTCTGATGGCATAATGGAATGATTCTTAAGCTTGCAACTTGAGTTTCATTCCTATGAGGTTCAAAAAAGCGTTTCACATCTAATAGTATTATTAATATCACAGGTTCATTGTAAATATATTTATGTACATGAATTCCGTGCAAAGCTGTGAAAGGTTGATATAAATAACAATGCGGCAGTGCGTGCTTGGTCTGATTGGATTATGATATGCAGACTACAATTGTTGTAGTAGCTCAGTAGGTATGGTGGTGTGGTTCTGTAATTTGCGACGCGATCTCAAATCCTTTCAGCTTCTAAGAAATTTTAGTGGATAAAAGTATATATATATGTATATATATATATATATATATATATATATATATATATATATATATATATATATATATATATATATATATATATATACAATATATATATATATATATATATATATATATATATATATATATATATATATATATATATATATATATATATATATATATATATATATATATATATATATATATATATATATATATATATATATATATATATATATATATATATATATATATATATATATATATATATATATATATATATATATATATATATATACATATATATATATATATATATATATATATATATATATATATATATATATATATATATATATATATATATATGTATATATATATATATATATATATATATATATATATATATATATATATATATATATATATGTATATACAAGCTCCACTATTTATGAAAAACCGAGTTACGAACATTCACAGATGTGAATAAATACCTACCCATTATATACCCGTGTATTAATGTATGTATAACTGTACTGTACTGCATTATATTAATGTTGTATTAAATTTAATCAATACTGCATACTTTATGTTTTATATAGTAGTTAAATATGTTTAATCTAAGTACTGTACAGTACTGCATATGGATGTAGTGTATTGTATTTTTTTTTATCTAAACACAACCTGTAAACAATTCTGCTTACGAATCGTCTTCTATAACCTAATTCGTTTGTAAGTTGGGAATATATATATATATATATATATATATATATATATATATATATATATATATATATATATATATATATATATATATATATATATACATATATATACATATATATATATATATATATATATATATATATATATATATATATATATATATATATATATATATATATATATATATATATATATATATATATATATGTATATATATATATATATATATATATATATATATATATATATATATATATATATATATATATATATATATATATATACTGACAAATTCAATAGCAGAAACTGAGAGAACCGCTGACAAGAGCAGTCAACTTCATCATGCTAACAAAAATACGGAGAATTTAAAAATCATTTTGTGACTTATTAATTACGAGAGCAAAATATTTATTGCACATACCCAACGAACAACTGCCAACATATTCTTTTTTAATCTCAAAGCACATTGGCAATCAAATTGGAGGACAATCAAATGTATCTAATCTATGAAATAAGAGACAGTTATTAGCACCATTCACAAAAGTTCGCAAATATACAAGCTGGTGAACACTCCCCGATAATCTAATAGAGCAAATTAAGCATAGTAATCCATAGTCTCTGAAAGCGTCAAGAACATCTGCTCTGTTTGTTCATTTTATGCTAACAGTTCAATAACAAAATACCTCTGCATTAGATATATAAAAGGTTCTTAATCAAACACAAGTTACAATATGCAAAAATCATGCATTGGCAATAGAAACACACACACACACACTGAAGCTTTGTAAGAAAACTTCTTTGCAGGATGTAAGGAAGCACTTTTTCAGTGTAAGAGTAGTTGATAATTGGAATTCGCTAAGCGAGGAGGTAGTTAATGCTGTTTTGTGTGATTACCTAATTAGCACACAAACATAAACACACACACGCACACACACACCAAATAAAGAAAAAGAATAAAAATAAAGAAAACTAACCATTATAAACTCCCTGGGAGATCTCTCGAACTTCGATGGTGTAACCCGGGTTGCTTGGCTGAAAGCTCACTCCATGACCAGGAAGGAGATTGTTGCAAGAATCTTCTATAGCACCGCTTGGAAATGCAGACCCGAATCCAAGCAGACTCACAGTAAGCATGAACCTGCAGGAAAGAACGGCTATGATTGCATTCTTAAGGTATCAAGATGGCTCGTAGAGAAAAGACACATAGGGTTCCCATTGCATGATTTTAGAGAACTGCAGTTGATATATAAATTGTGGTGAAATTTAAATTTTCCGACATAATGGGTGATCACGTGACCCAAGAATGATGATTGGGCTGGTGGTCAGGAAGAGAAATGCAGTCCTAATATTTTAGAAACAACATTAGGGAAGCAGAGGGGGAGGGACAAAATGTTTTTAATCTTCAATAAATGACAAGATCTTCTTCTTCTTCTTCTTCTTCTTCTTCTTCTTCTTCTTCTTCTTCTTCTTCTTCATTATTATTATTATTATTATTATTATTATTATTATTATTATTATTATTATTATTATTATTATTATTATTATTATTATTATTATTATTATTATTATTATTATTATTATTATTATTATTATCATATATTATTATAATTATTATTATTATTATTATTATTATTATTATTATTATTATTATTATTATTATTATTATTATTATTATTATTATTATTATTATCATTATTATCATTATTATCATTATTATTATTATTATTATTATTATTATTATTATTATTATTATTATTATTATTATTATTATTATTATTATTATTATTATTATTATTATTATTATTATTATTATTATTATTATTATTATTATTATTATTATTATTATTATTATTATTATTATTATTATTATTATTATTATTATTATTATTATTACTATTATTATTATTATTATTATTATTATTATTATTATTATTATTATTATTATTATTATTATTATTATTATTATTATTATTATTATTTTTAGTATTATTATTATTATTTACCCAATGAGGGAGGAGGGTTAAGAATACTTACTCTGTGTTCCCTGCGTGTCGTAAAAGTAGGCTAAATGGGGCGGAGCGGGGGACTGGGAATTCCCTCCTCTCTATTTTACTTCCTATGAATAGCCAAGAGATGTAGGGATATTCTGGCAGGAGAGATCTAGCCAAAACCCTAGTAATTGGTTCTCTAAATGTGCGTGGTTGTGGTGTAAATGAAAGTATGAGAGAGTTGATAGGGAGTATGCTTGTGGAGAGAAAGATGGATGTACTTGTACTGAGCAAAACTAAGATAAAAGGGAATGGTGAGGTGACATTTGGGAGAGTGGTAGGTAGGGTGTCTAGAGTTGAGAGGGGGAGAGGAAGAGAGGGAGTGGCTCTGTTATTAAGTGAAGAGATGAATAAGTGTGTGGTAGAATGGAAGGAAGTACTATCTAGAACAATAGTGGCTAAAATGAGGCTGGGATGTGAGGGTTGGGCATTTGTGAGTGCATATGGCCCTGGCAGTGAAAGAAGTGAGGAAGAAAGAGAAGAATTTTGAGTAAAATTGAACGAGTGTTTGGGAGACTTGGGAATGAATGTGAATGTGGTGTTGATGGGAGATTTGAATGCTAGAATAAGGAATGAGCCAGTGGATGGTGTAATTGGGAAGTATGGAATACCTGGTAGGAATGAGAGTGGAGAGATATGATAGAAAATTGTATTGAGAGAGAGTTGCTGCTTTCTAATACTGAATTTAAAAAGAAGGATATGCACAAGCATACATGGGTCAGAGTGGATAATGGAAGAGTAGTTGACAGGGCATAAATTAATTATGCTGTGGTGAACAGGAGGGTGATTGGAAGAGTATTTGATGTGAAAGAACTGAGAAGAGCTAGTGGTGGAATATCTGATCAATATTTAGTGGAAAGTGGAGTGAAAGCAGGAGAAAAGTGGAGAAATAGGAGAAGTGAGAGAAGAAGAGAGGTGCAAAAAGTGAATGAATTGTATAAGAAAGAGAAAGACTGTGAGTGTAAGACTTGTGTGAGAAATGTGTGGAATGTAGTGAAAGAGAAAGTGGAGGAGGGAGTGGAAGAATAATGGTGATGTTCCATGGAGGAAGTTATGAAGTGTGCCAAGGAAGTGTGCAGAAGGAGACTGACTGGTGGAAGTAAAAGGAAAGGTAGTGAATGGTAGAATGAGCAGGGGAGTGCAGCAGTGGCTGAAAGAAGTGGGCTTATGAGGTATGGTTGCAAGTAGGTAATGTAGAGATGTATGAAAGGTATTGTGCAAACAGGAGGTTAGCAAAGCACGTGGTGAGGGAGGCAAAGAGAAAAGCTGATGTATGGTGGGGCAGATGCTTGACTGAGAATTTTGAGAGGAATAAAAAGATGTTTATGGAAGGAAGTGAAAATAGTGAAGAAAGGTGAATGTGGTAGGGAGGAGAGGGTTAAAGGAGGAGATGGGCAAATGCTAGTAGATGAAATAAAGGTGAGAGAGAGAGATGGGCTGAATATTTCAAGAAGCTGCTGAATGAGGAAGATGATAGACAGGCAGAGATTGTGGCTGTGGAAAACGAATGGAGAATGCCAATATTAGGAGATGAAAATGATAGAGATATAACAAAAAAGGAGGTATGTTTGGCACTGACAGCAACGAAAGCAGGTAAATCACCAGGGATAGATGGGTGTCATGCTGAATGCTTGTCAAAAAGTGAGGAGACATTAGTAGAATGAATGGTTAGGTTGTTGAATTTATGTTTCAGGAAAGGGTGAGTCCCAGTTGATTGGAGGAGTGCATGTATAGGTCCACTTTACAAAGGGAAGGGAGATAAGTATGAGTGTAGTAATTTTAGGAGAATTAGTTTGTTGAGTGTAGTTGGTTAGGTATATTTAAGAGTGTTAATCGAGAGAATTAGAAAAGGTACTGAGAGATTGATTGGGGAAGAACAGCGTGGCTTATAAAGATGAAGAAGATATGTCTATCAGTTGTTTGCAGTAAGACAGGTGTGTGAGAACTTCTTGGAGAAAGGTAGGGAGACTTATTCGACCTTTATGGATTTAAAGAAAGTGTATGACAGGGCAGATAGAGAGAGGTTGTAGAGGGTTTTGCAACTGTATGGAATAAATAGAAGTTTGTTGAATGTGGTGAAGGGTTTTTACATGAATAGTAGAGCATGCGTGAGAGTTGAGAATGGTATGAATGATTGGTTTGAGGTGAATGTTGGGATACGTAAAGGTTGTGTAATGTCGCCATGGTTGTTTAATGTATATTTGGATGGAGTGATAAGGGAAGTAAATGAAAGAATATTAGATAGAAGCTTGGAACTAGTGAGTGAGGATGGAAGGTTGTGGAAATTGAGTCAGTTGCTATTTGCGGATGATACTGCACTGGTGGTTGATACCGAAAATGAAGTGAATCATTTGGTGACTGAGTTTATTAGTGTGTGTGAAAGAAGGAAGTTGAGGGTGAATATTGGTAAAAGTAAAGCCATGAAATGCAAGAGGAGTGTTAATGTTGGCAGACTGAATGTAGGAGTGAATGGAGAGTTGCTTGAAGAAGTTGAGAGTTTTAAGAATCTGGGGTCGCATGTATCAAGGAGTGGATGAGTGGATGTAGGAAGGAAGTGAGGGAAGCTAGTAAATGTCTAGGTGGGTTGAAAAGTGTAATGAGAAATAGATATTTGGGAATGAATGCAAAGAGAAGGATATATGAAAGTGGGATTGTGTCAACAGCATTGTATGGAGCAGAGACTTGGAATGCAAGAGAGGATGCAAGGAACAAGTTGAATGTATTAGAAATGACGTGTTTGAGAGGTATGATTGGTGTATCTAGAATAGATGGAGTAAGGAATGAGGATGTCAGGCAGAAAACTGATGTTGCAATGAAGCTGTCGGATAGGTTAGATCAGAGAGTGTTGAGATGGTTTGGACACATGGAAAGGATGAGTGATGAACGAATAGTGAAGAGAGTGTGGAGTGTAGGAGTGATTGGAGATAGAATAAGAAGGAGACATAGAATGAGATGGATGGATGGCGTGAAAAGAGCACTGAATGCAAGTGGAATGTCAGTGGAACAGGGAAGAGTGTGTGCAAGAGATAGGAATTAGTGAAGGAAGATAGTGCATATATCAGTCAGCCCAAAGGGATTTCTCTCACCTGCTAGCTCAGTGAACTGTGATGGATGGGTGTGAGGGGAGTTGCCATGTGGTGAAGCAGTGGGGGTAAGCCAGTTGTGGCCGTTGGGCCTCATTGTAGAATATCCTTCCCCGCCCACCTTGTGGGTGACCCAAGCAGGGTGGAAGGGGAGGAGATGTGGCAACCCTTTATCCCTAAGGAGCTGAGAGAAGTGGTTGAGGTGTGTGTGGATCGTGGTGAATGCTCATTTCTTGGCTCGGCCACCCCCCTTACAAGAGGGAATGAGGCATGTAATTACCTAATTGTAATTACCTAATTGTGTTTACGGGAAAGAGCCCAAAACTCGTATCTTCCCGTCTCCTGATCGGTTCCATTTTATACCTAGTGATACTTATCGTACCTGTCCTTAAAACTATGGATTGAGATAGCATTAACTACCTCCTCGCTTAGCCAATTCCAATTATCAACTACTCTTACACTGAAAAAGTATTTCCTTACATCCTGCAAAGAAGTTTTCTTACGAAGCTTCAAACTATGACCTCTAGTTCTAGATCCTGCCATATCAAAAATCGATCCCTATCCACTCTATCATAACCATGAAGGAATTTAACGACTGTCACCTTATCCCCCCCTCAATCTTCTAGCTTCGAACGATGGTAAGTCTAATTCCCTCAGCCTCTCATCTTAACTGAGATTGCGTATTTCTGGCACCAGTTTCGTAGCATGTCTTTGAACTTTTTCAAGCTTAGCTATGTGCTTTTTCAATTGCGGATTCCAAAAGGGGGTTGCACATTCGAGTTTTGGCCTCACATAGGTTACATAAATATTTCTGAACATTTCCTTGTCCATGTGCCTGAAGGCTACCCTTACATTTGATAAGAATGCATATGCTGCCCTTACTATGCCATTTATATATATTTCTGGAGACAAATCTGCCAGTATGTTTACTCCTAGATCTCTCTCATTTTCTGTCTCTTGAAGTTGTACTCCAGCCACCGAATAGTCAAGCTTGGGCCTTCTTACACTTGTACCCATTCTCATTACCTTACATTTTGAAGTATTGAATTTCATTAGTCACTTTTCTGACCACTCATGCAGACTATTTAGATCTTCCTGAAGTTCTCTAGCTTTCTTATCAGGTCTACAACCCTAGCTTTATTATCTTCAAGTCTCCCTGCCATGTTGGCTCCTGGGATTCGCTTATGCCTGGTAATCTCAGGCATAAGCGAATCCCAGGAGCCAACATGGCAGGGGAGACTTGAAGAAAATAAAGCTAGGGTTGTAGACCTGATAAGAAAGCTTGGAGTAGTTTGTGGTCCTGTATGTATGTACGTATGTACGTATGTTTGTATGTATGCATTATTATTATTATTATTATTATTATTATTATTATTATTATTATTATTATTATTATTATTATTATTATTATTATTATTATTATTATTATTATTATTATTATTATTATTTAGTAAGAACTTCATCCCTTTATGCCTTGTATTTTGGAAGAGATGTTTAAAAGTGAAAGGGGAGAGAGGGGCTAGTAAAGTCTACCTCCCTTATTATTTTTTCATTAATTTTGTCACAGAACACGTGCGAAAAGAGAGAGAGAGAGAGAGAGAGAGAGAGAGAGAGAGAGAGAGAGAGAGAGAGAGAGAGAGAGAGAGAGAGAGAGAGAGAGAGAGAGAGAGAAGAGAGAGAGAGAGAGAGAGAGAGATGCATGCTGAATCCTTGCAGCCTTTCTTCTTTTTCTCTAGATGTGGTCATTCTACTGTCATGACTGTTTATAGCGTCAACTTTGAAAAATAAAATTTAATTTTTAGTTCTCTGTGATTTTTATGCAGATTCTAGGGTTACTCCAAGATGCTGGGAACAAGCGAATGTGGTACCTATCTTCAAAGAGGGGAGGAGGGATACAGCTCTAATCAATAGGAATGTTTTTCTGACCAGCATAATTTGCAAAGTTATCGAGAAACTATTAAGAAAACACACCTCTCTTCACTTGGAAGCCTTCAGTTTTTTTGTCAGTGAGACAACATTGATTCAGTGAAGGCAGATCAAAAGTAACAAACTTATTAGAAAACTATGATAAGGTTTATCTTACAGGAAAGAGAGGGCTGGGCAGAGTGCATATTCCTGGATTTTCAGAAGGCATTTGATAAGGTCCCACATGGGAGACTTATTAAGAAGCTGCAAGTAATGGCAAGAATTGGAGGAAATGTCATGGAATGGATGAAAACTTTCTTAAAGGGAAGGGAACAACTGTTATAGTAAGATACTCAGTGTCTAAATGGAGAAGGGTGGGTAGTGGGGTTTCAAAGGGTTCAGTTTTAGGGCCACTTTTGCTCCTTGCATACGTAAATGACCTACCCGAATCTGAAAATTCATTCTTGAATATGTTTGCAGATGATGTAAAGATTGTGAAGAAAATAAGTATAATGGTAGAGAACTTCAGGAAGACCTAAATTGTCTACATGAGTGGTTAGAAAAGTGGCTAATGAAAATTAGTATTTCTAAATGTAAGGCAATAGGAACGGGCACAAGTGCAAT
>JAXCGZ010001912.1:10000-12500 GCA_037179515.1 Halocaridina rubra
TCTCCCCCGACTCCAGTGACTCCTTAAATATGATAATTAGTGCCACTGATATTGTGTTTGCGCATTTTTTAAGCACATGAGGGGATATGTCATCAGGACCTGTAGGTTTACGAACATCTAAATCCATCAGCGCGTTGCATACCTCTGTGGCTGTAAGGTTGATGTTCTCTACTACCGGCCCTTGAGCTTCTATCACTGCAATCTGAGGGGGTGGGGTATTTTCTACTGTAAATACTGACTGAAACTTCTTGTTCAATTCTTTGCAGATCTCTTCATCCGTCTCAGTGATGCTTCCATCCGCTCTCTTTAGCCTTAAAACCTGTTCTTTTACCTTCAGTTTTCCTCTGATAAAGATGTGGAAAAGCTTGGGATTTTCTTTAGCCTTCCTGGTGATGTCCCTCTCATAGTCTGTCTCTGCCTCTCTCCTTTTACTTAGGTAGTCATTTCTTGCTCTTTTGTAGGTTTGCCAGGCATTTATGTTTTTTCTCCTCCTATACCTTTTCCAGCATTTGTCTCTCCACTCCTTAGCTCTTTTACACCCATTATCGAACCATTTCTCTCTGGCATGAATTACACCTACTTTGGTGACAGGTATGCAGCAATCTACTATCTTCCCATATTTCTCACAAAAGATGTCATACATTTCTTGTACAGATTTGTTGTAAAATAAGGTTCTCCAGTCAATAACTGCAAAAAGCTCATTCATTTTGATGTAATCTCCTTTTGGATAGTTCCTCCTCATGTCCTCAGTGCCTCTACTCTCAGGAAGAATATCTTCAATGATATACTCCATCAACAACACACAGTGGTCACTCTTTCCAATTGGTGGTTCATACTCAATTTTTTCAATATCCAACACATTATCTGTGAACACTAGATCAAGTAGTGATGGCTCATCCCCACCCCTGGCACTTGTTGGTTCCATTACATGTTGGTGTAGGAAATTCCCTTGTACGCAATCTAGGAATCTTGCCCCGAATGAGTCCTCACCACTGTGTGGGTCAAGATTTATTCAATCTATCTCTTTATTTTTAAAGTCTCCCATATTCAAAATCCTACATTTTTTTTCCCGTGCCATGTTAATAACTGAGTTTATGACTTCAATAGTACCTATATGACTTTCCTCATAAACTTCAAGCCTATTTTGGTTCCTTGGTGGGTTGTATACAACAGTTATTATAATGCTCTCTGACCCAGTATTTATGCGAGCAACAAGAAATTCCTTGAACTCACTTTCTATAGCCAAGTTTATTTCTTCAACTTGAATCCTTTCACTTATGAGCAGTGCTATCCCTCCACCAGTCCTCTCAGATCTTTCAACCCTTAGTATTCTGAAGCCCTTAGGAAAAACTGTGACACTGTTTATGTCCTCACTCAACTTAGTCTCTGTAATTGCTACTATATCTGCCTTACTGTTGTGAATCCTATCTTTTAATTCTACTGCCTTACCAGCTAATCCATCAGCATTTGTGTATAACAATCTTAATGAGGCCCCATCCCCTGATCTTCTGTCATTATCTTCTTTATCTCCCCTTTGTCTGGAAGAACTCTGTAACGAAAATTTTTCTTCTGTTCTTCATTTCCTTCATCATTTAACCTTCTTGCCTCTTGCAACAAGTTTTTGATCTTTCCCATCTCTTCCTGTGTTCTGTGTGTGTGTGTGTGGATGTGGGTGGGTGTTTCTTGTGTGCGTGGGTGTATATATATATATATATATATATATATATATATATATATATATATATATATATATATATATATATATATATATATATATATATATATATATATATATATATATATATATATATATATATATATATATATATATATATATATATATATATATATATATATATATATATATATATATATATATATATATATATATATATATATATATATATATATATATATATATATATATATATATATATATATATATATATATATATATATATATATATATATATATATATATATATATATATATATATATATATATATATATATATATATATATATATATATATATATATATATATATATATATATATATATATATATATATATATATATATATATATATTTGTACTCGCGCCCTTTGAACTGATTTCAGCACCATTCCGAAAGATGTTTCTTCACTTGGAATACGGAATGTCACAACATTCGCATTTATATCTAGCACAATTATTAAGCAGTAATTATTCATAATCAGAATAGGACTTTATGCTCATCCAGTACAATTAAGGATTTTAATATTTGATATAATTGTCCATTATCTTCTTTGGAGCCATTTAATTCAATTTTTCGACGCTACTACATATTTCAGTCCCAACCACAATTTACTGAGCCCAAAAGATGAAATGAAGGACTACGCAGCTGCTGAATCTTACGGAAGGGACGTCGGGAACTGCAACTTGGCATATTCTTCTTGTCCACTTAGCCTAGGGGAACTCGTCCAAACAGGACTATCACTTCTGCAAGGTTCGGTAGCCGG
>JAXCGZ010001912.1:17500-47500 GCA_037179515.1 Halocaridina rubra
TCAAAAAAGATTTTGTGATTTCTCATCATTTGAATATCAATTTGCATTATTTTCAGCGCCAATTTACTTTGATATTGCTAAGGCAGAGGAAAGCATGCAAATGGAATTGATAGAAATGCAGTCTGATTCTACTCTCATACCAAAATATATTGACGTGCAGATACCTGGTGTCTTTATATACCTTATTGAATAATTTAAAAACTTCAGAAAAATTGCCACAAAGATTATGGCAATATTTGATTCTACCTATGTGTGTGAATAGGTGTTTTCTTTCATGAAATCGACAAAAACTTCTCAGAGAACAAGGCTAACTGATCAACACTTGTCATCTCTTATCAAGTAGGAAATGCACGGACATTTCAGCCAGACATACCAAATAGTGTGAGTAAAAGGAGGTGTCAAACTTCAAGACAAAATACTAAAAATGGATAAACAGCAGAAAATAAATTTTCAGTTTTGAAATATTGTAATTTTTGTACAATGTCTTTGATACCGCTGCAAACTGCAAATATATGTTGCCATTTATTTATTTATATGTTTTTGGCAAACTACTTTTTACTTTGTATTCAAGAATATTGTTAAAACATTAGTAAGCACATTGTATGTTTCTAAATTTAAGGAACAAAAATATTCCTCAATAAATTTTATTAAGTGACTTCGATTAGATGTAATGGGCAAATAGGTATTATGTATGTGGCCCTCATGACAACATATATGTTACCAATGTGGCCCACGAGGTACACCCACTTTGGCATGCCTGCTATAAATGCTTTACTCATAATTGTACAAAATTAAATAAAATAATAAAATATATAACTAAATAAAATAAAAACTTGTAAGAAAATCAATATTTGAAAAAGTGTATGTGTTATATATATATATATATATATATATATATATATATATATATATATATATATATATATATATATATATATATATATATATATATAATTACGAGCAATCAAACACACCAAACATAATATTAGTGAAAAAAAATATCTAAATGAAAAAAATCGAACTCAATATGATAAAAGCCTAAAAATAAAAGATAAATTCATTAAATCATATATATATATATATATATATATATATATATATATATATATATATATATATATATATATATATATATATATATATATACAGATAATAGACAGAAAGATAGATAGATAGAGGGACTGACATATAATGGCCATATAATAGAAAAATTCATGCATCTAAAAGCATATCACATTTATGATTATTGATATTCACGAATGTCTACAACAATTTATATATATATATATATTATATATATTATATATATATATATATATATATATATATATATATATATATATATATATATATATATATATATATATATATATATCCTTGTGTTTTCAGGTGAACCATCATAAGTAAGAAAAAATTCAACTAAACTTGCCTTAAAAGAGAGTATGCAGATTATTGTGAGTAGATACAAAATTCCTTTAGTAAGAGGGATAGTTCTAAAAAAATTACTAGAAATTCTTTTAGGAAAGTTGGCGAGGGGAAAAGATGACGCAATCCTGAAGGAAAACATAGAGGAAGTGCCAGCATTAGTTTCATCGAATTACCATTTTTTTTTTTGTAATAAAAATATCCACCCCATAAAGGTTAGTTCAGTAGTCAAAATATAATAATAAAAAAAAAGAACAACACAAGAGGAAAAAAAACGCTTTGTCAATATTTGTTAAGGTGCCAAGTAGCATAAGTGTCTTTTTTTTTTTTTTTTTTTGCTCTTTTTAATAAGTTTTTCGTTCAAATCGAGTTGGATTTTTTATTGCTCACTTTTGATTGATTTTGATCTTGTGATAACATATTATGGTTAATGAATACCTAACATTTTTTTCTTCTGAAATAATCGGTTTAGCAGCTAAGAGTAAATAATAGTAGAAAAAGGTGTTCAAGACAGATAATAGACAGAAAGGGTGTTTTTCTGGGATGTGTATTCAAGCTTTTGTTAATGTAATTTTTATTATCACCAAAGTCAGATTCTAAGTTAAGGTGTGTATTGCCAGGAAAATGCTTCACTGAAAAGATTAAGTAAGTAATTAAATTAGTACTCATAAGATAAAGCAATTCTGTGTGAGATTAAATACATACATATACATGGCCTCATTCCCTCTTGCAAGGGGGGTGACTGAGCCAAGAAACACGCATTCACCATGGTGAACACATACCTCAACCACTCCTCTAAGCTTCTTGGGGATAAAGGGTTTTCACATTTCCCCCCTACCACCCTGCTTGGGTCATCCACAAGGTAGGCAGAAATGGATATTCTACAGTAAGACCCAACAAGCACAGCTGGCTTACCCCCACCACTTCATCACATGGCAACTCCCCTCACATCCATCCATCACAGTTCGCTGAGCTAGCAGGTGCGAGAAATCCCATAGGCCCGTGTAACGTATATACAATCTTCCTCCACTTATTTCTATCTCTTGTAAGCTTTCTTCCCTGCTCCACTGACATTTCACGTGCATCCTATGTTTTTTTCACGCCATCCATCCATCTCCTTCTAGGTCTGCCTCTTGGCCTAACTCCAACCACTTCTGCACTCCACACTCTCTGTGTTATTATTTCCTCACTCCTTCTTTCCAAGTGTCCAAACCAACTCTACACTCTCTGATCTAACCTATCCGGTAGCCTTCTTTCAAGAACCATTATCTGCTTGGTCTCCTCATTTTTAACTCTCTCTATTCTTGATACACCAATCATACCTCTCAAACACCTCATCTCCAATACATTCAACTTTTTTTTTCATCATCTCTTGTATTCCAAGTCTCTGCTCCATACAATTCTGTTGGCACAATCACAGCTTCATATATCCCTCTCTTTGCATTCATTCTCAAATACCTATTTCTCATCTCACTTTTCAACCCACCTAGATATTTACTCACTTCATTCACTCTATGACTCACCTCTGCATCCACTCGTCCATTCCTTAATACGTGCAGTCACAGACAATTAAAACTCTCAACTTCTTCAAGCAACTCCCCATTCACTACTACATTCAATATACCAATATTAATACTCCTCATGCATCTCATGAAGTTACTTTTACTAATATTCAATTGTAACTTCCTTCTTTCACACACTCTAACAAACTTAGTCACCAAAAGATTCAGTTTATTCTCCGCCAGTGCTCTACTATTTATGTAAAAACTCTTCACCGCATTCAACAAACTTCCACTCATTCCATACCATCGCAGCACACTCCACTGCCTCTCTACCAACCCTGTCATACACTTTCTTTAATCCATAAAGGCCTTAAAAGGGTCCCTACCTTTCTCTAAGAGTTTCTCATATACCTGTCTTACAACAAACACCTGATCCACACATCCTCTTCCTCTCCTGAACCCACACTTTACTTTCCCAATCAATATCTTAGTACCTTTCCTAATTCTTGCAATTAACACTCTTCCATACACCTTACCAACAACACTCAACAAACTAATTCCTCTAAAACTTCCCACTAAATAATAATCAGATGTTCTACTACTCAAGCTTCTCTCCTCTCCCTATATAAAGTGGAACTACACATGCACTCCTCTAATCAACTGGGATCCTCCCTTCCCTGAAATATACATTCAAAAACCAAACCATCCATTCCACTTATGTCTCTCCACCTTTTGACAAGCATGCAACATGACACTAATCTATCCGTGGTGCTTTCCCTGCTTTCATTGCTCTCACTGGCAAATGTACTGCCTCTTTTATTTTTCTCTATCATTCTCATTACCCAACATTGGCATGTTCCATTCATTTCCCACATTCACAATCTCTGCCTTTCTATTATCTTCCTCAATTAGCAGTTCCTTGAAATACTCAATCCATCTCTCTCTCACCTTTATTTCTTCTACTAGTAATTGCCCATCTGCTCCTGTCATCCTCTCCTCCCTACCAGACTCACCTTTCTGCATTCTTTTCACTTCTGTCCAAGACATCGTTTTGTTCCTTTCAAAATTCTCAGACAAGCTCCTACTACACCTTACATATGCTTCTTGCTTTACTTCCTTAACTACGTGCTTCGCTAACCTCCTCTCTGTACTAAACCTTTCTTATGCCTCAACATTACCTATCTGCAACCATACCTCAAATACCTGTATCTTTCAGCCACTACTGCACTCACCTCCTCATTCCGTCATTCACTAGTTTTCCTTTTACTTCCACCTGTTACTCTCCTACCACACACACATTTCCTCTGCAAACATCAAAACATCCTCCTTGAAACAATTCCATTCTTCTTCCACCCCTTCCTCCACACTCTCTATCACTACATTCCATGCATTCCTCAGACTACCTTTATACTCAGTCTTTTTCTTTCTTATGCAGTTCACTTAGTTTTAGCACCTCTTTTCCTCTTCTGCTTTTCCTCTCTCTCCACTTTTCTCCCACTCTCACTCTGTTTCACTAAACAAGGATCAGATATTCCACCACTAGCTCCTCTCAGTACATTCACATCTAAACTCTTCCAATCACCCTCCTGTTCACCACAACATAATCCATTAATGATATGTCCACTACTCCTCCATTATTTACTCTGACCAATGTATACTTGTGCACATCCCTCTTTTGAAATACAGCATTAGCACTCAACATCTCTCTTTCAATACACATATCTATCATTTTCTCTCCACTCTCATTCCTACCAGGAACTCAATACTTCGCAATTATAGCATCCACTGGCTCATTCCCTATTCGAGCATTCAAGTCTCCCATCAACAGCACATTCACATTCATTCCCAAGTCTTCCACACACTCGTTCAATATCATCCAAAATTCTTCTCTTTCTTCCTCACTTCTTTCACTCCCAAAGCCATATGCACTCACAAATGCCCAAACCTTGTATACCAGTCTCATTTTAGCCACTACTATTTCAGATGATGCCTTCTTCCAATTCACCATGCACCTACTCGTCTCTGTACTTACTAACGGAGCCACTCCCTCTCTTTCTTTTCTTCTCTCATCTCCAGACACCCTACTTACCACACTCCCAAATGTCACCTCACCATTCCCTTTTTTCATAGTCTCACTCAGTGCAAGCATATTCATCTTTCTCTCCACAAACATACTCCTTTTACTTACCTCTTACTTTTTCTTACACCACAAGCATGCACATTAAGAGACTCAATTACTAGTGTTCTGGCTGGATCTCTCCTGCCAGAATACCCCTACATTTCTTGGCCACTTGTAGCATAAAAAATACAGAGGAGGGGACTCCCAGTCCCCCATTCCATCATATTAGTCAACTTTTACGACATGCAGGGGAACACAGAGGATATATTCTCAACCCCCTCCCTAGTTAAATAAAAAAAAAATTAACTCTGTGTGGCTTAAACTCTAAGATGAAACTATTTCTATCTCTAACCACTTTTCCAGTGGTTGGGGAGGGGTGGTAGAGATTCATCAGGGTTGTGGGAGGGGTAGTAACTCTTAGGAACCTGAAACAAAAAGTCAGGGACCCTGAGACCCTTGTTACAAATCTGGATGAGATATTTCAAAATATGGATGAAGAAATGAAAGAAGGCTTTGAGAGTAAGTTACATGAAAATTAAACAACATGAGAAATTTAGAGTGTAACAAGGCACAGGGGGAGGAGTGAAAATAACTAGAAAAACAAAAAACAAAAAAGCTGGAGAGGTTGAAGAATGAACTAGCAATCAGAATTTCTAAACAAGAAGATAACAACAAACAGTTGAGTGACAGCCTGAACAAATTAAATGTTAGTTCACTGCCCTCTTCCAATAAAATGTCCATGTAAGGGAAAACATTGAACACTTTAGAAAAATTTTCAGCAGCTGATTATGGAACATGAGGGTATTACAAGAGCCTTTGCAGATGTAGTGAAGCGAAACATGGCAATAAAAGAGGCAGTGAGGGAGATGGTACTGGAAAATGCAAATATAGATGACTACAAAGAAACAGTAATAGAAAAAATGGAAGATGTTGTGATTGGGTCCTCTGCTTTTCCTAATATATGTTAATGATTTACCTCAATTTATAAGAGATTGCCTACTTGTTATGTCTGCTGATGACACCCAGATTATGCTTACTGGTGACATTGATAGAATTCCTGAAATCTTAAAAAGGGCTGAAGATATATTAAACTGTGCCAAAAGTTATTTTAACAGTAATGATCTTTTACTGAACGAAAATAAAACTAAATTCGTTATTTTTGGATCAAATCAATACCTGTCCCGCATTCCTGAGAACATCAGTATAAATTTCAACAATGTTTCACTCTTCCCATCTAATAAGGTTAAAAATCTAGGAGTTATTATGGACAGTACCATGACATTTAATTTTCATATCGATGAACTACATAAAAAAGTGAACGGGACCCTTATTTACTTGAACAGAGTCTATGAAAGATTCGAGCCTGATTGTAGGGTAATTGTAGTACAAACATTGATTTTAAGTATTCTCAACTACTGTCTGAGTGTTTGGGGTTCCACGACTAAGACCCAGATGTTACGAGTGAAAAGGCTCCAGAATTTTGCTGCAAGAGTTGCCATAGGGGGGGTGCATAAATATGATCACGTGACTCCCCTCTTTGAGAGATTGGGTTGGCTAAGGATGGACATGAAGTTCATATATAATATCTGTCTTTTAGTTTATAAAATATATCATGGAATATTACCGGAATGGCTCTTCTCATTGCCAACAGTTAATCAAGTGCGTATCAATAACGTCAACACCAGATATCAGAATTCTTTTTACGTGCCCAGAACTTCCACTGATATTGGGGCAAGAGCCTTAAATGTAATGGGCCCGAGACTTTGGAACTCTTTACCCGCAAACTTAAGAAGCTGCCAAACATTACCCTCATTTAAATCTCATCTTTTAAATCACCTACTTAATAAGTGATTTTAGTCTCATTATTATCCTCCCATTGGGTAGACGAAGTGTACGTATGCTTATTTTAATGTGTAAATATTTTGATTTTGTGCTTTGCAAATTTCATTTGTTTTATTTTGACATTTTACATTTGTAATTTGTAATTAGATTAATTATCATGTAATAGCCATTTTTGATGGAATAAAGTTTTTGACTTTGACTTTGACTTTGACTTTGATAAAGAGAGTTCAGTGATAATCTCAGACATAAGTGAGGCCAAGGAGTCAAAATGGCCAGGGAGACTTGAACAAAATAAAGCTAAGGTTTTAAAACTGATAATGAGCTTGGAGTAGTATGTGGTCCAGAAAATTTTGCAACCTTTCACTGAACTGGAAAATATTCTAGGGAGAGAAAGGCAAGAATAATGAAACTAACCTATAGGAGAGGGAACGCATGTATTGAAGGACTGATGAGGGCAAAAACCTTAAAAGACCTTCAAGAATTCAGAACAGTATTCATTAGACCATACAGAACACAGGAAGATATTGGAAAGATCAAAAGCTTGTTGCAAGAAGCAAGAGGGTTAAATGAGAAAAGAAATGAAGTTGAGAAGAAAAAAAAATTTCAGTTCTTCCAGCCAAAGGGGAGATAAAGAAGATAATGCTGGGAGATCAGGGAATGCAGCCCTCATTAAGACTGTTGTACATAAATGCAGATGGGGTAGCTGGAAAGGCAGTAAAATTGAGGGGTAGGATTCACAATAGTATGGCAGATATAGTAGAGGTTAAAGAGACTAAGTTAAGAGAGGACATGAACAGTGACACAGCTTTTCCTAAGGACTTCGGAATATTAAGAGTTGAATGATCTGAGAGGACTGCTGGAGGGATAACAATGCTCATAAATGAAAAGTTTTTAGTTGAAGAAATATACTTTGCTATAGCAAGTGATTTCAACTAATTTCTTGAAGCTCGCATAAATATCGTGTCAAAAAGCATTTTAATGACTGTTGTTTATTACCAACCAAGGAATCAACATAGGCTAATGGTTTATGAGGTACTACTGAAGTCGTAAACTCAGTTGTTAACATTACAAAGGAGAGCAAGTGTAGGATTTTCATTATGGGAGATTTTTATTATAGAAAGATAGATTTGCTAAATCTTGACCCATACAGTAGGAAGGATTCATTTAGGGCAAGATTCCTAGATTTAATACAAGGAAATTTCTTACACCAACATGTACTGGAACCAACGAGTGCCAGGGTTGGGGATGAGCCATCACCACTTGGTCTAGTATTCACAGTTAATGTGTTGGATATTGAAAAAATTAAGTATGAACCACCAATTGGAAAAAGTGACCACTGTGTGTTGGTGATGGAGTATATCATCAGAGATGTTCTGCCTGAAGTATGGGCACTGACAAGGACACGAGGATCAAAATTAATTATCTTTTTGCAGTTATTGACTGGACGACCTTATTTAACAACATATCTGTTCGAAAAATGTACAAAATCTTGTGAGGAGTATGGGAAGATAATCGGTTACTTGTTGCATACCTTCCACCAAAATATGTGTTATTCATGCTAGAGAGAAATGGCTCAATAATTAGTAGAAGACAGATAAGGAGTGGAGAGACAAATGCTGGAAAAGGCATAGGAGGAGAAAAACATAGATGCCTGGCAGACTTATAAAAGCATGAAATGATTACTTAAGTAAACGAAAAGAGTCAGAGAAAGATTATGAAAGGGATATTACTATGAAGGCTACAGATACTCCCGAACTTTTTCATAGCTTCATCATAGGAAAACTGAAGGTGAAATAACAAGGCTTTAAAGTTAAAGAGAGCGGATGGAGGCATCGCTGAGACAGATGAAGAGATTTGAGAAGAGTTGAACAGGGAGTTGTAGTCATTATTTACAGTAGAAAATGCCCCACAACCTCATATTTCAGAGACAGAAAATCATGGGCTGATATGTAGAATAGCGTCTTTTCATCCACAGAGAAATGTAAAGCGTTGATGGGGTTAGGTCCTGATGATATATCCCCTTATGTACTTAAGAAATGTGCTCAACCAATAGCAGTGGCGCTATGCATCATATTTGAGAGGTCTCTGGAATCTGGGGAGATTCTAAGCTGGTGGAAAAAAGCAAACATGGTACCTATCTTCAAAAAGAGAATGAAAGATACAGCTCTAAACAATAGACCTGTTTCCTTGGCTAGCATAGTATGCAAATTTATGGAGGAATTACTAAGAACACACATCTATCTTCTCTTGAAATCCTTCAACTTTTTGTCAGTGAGATAATATGGCTTCAGAGAAGGCAGATCAACAGTAACAATCTTATTAGAATCTTATAGTGAGGTAAGTTGGGTCTTACAGGAAAAAGAGGGCTTGGCGGGTAGGTTGCATATTAATGGATTTACAGACGATAATTGATATGGTCCTACATGAGAGACTTATTGAGAAGCTGCATGTAATGGCGAGAATATGCGGATATGTCTTGCATTTCATAAAAACATACTTAGAAGGAAGGGAACAGAGAGTTAGAGCAAGGCACTCAGTGTCTGAATGGAGAAGGGGTAGTGGCTGGGTTCCAGAAGGTTCAGTTGGGCGAGTGGTGGGATTCCACAAGGTTCAGTTTTAGGGCCATTTTTGTTCCTTGTATATGTAAATGACCTACCAAAGTCTGCAAATTCACTCATGAATATGTTTGCAGATGATGCAAAGATTGTGATGGAAGTAAGAGACGAAAACAATAGTAGTGAACTTGAGGACCCAAATAGGCTGCATGAGTGATCAGAAAAGTGTTAATGAAATTCATCACTTAAAAAAAGTAATGTAATGAGAATGGGTATAAATATGAGAAGGTCCAAGCTTGGATACTCAGTGACAGGTGCAGAACTTCAAAAGATGGAATATGAGAGAATCTACGAGTGAAAATATTGGCAGACTTGTCTCCGGAAATGCATATAAATGGCATGGTAAGGACGACAAATGTAAGGGTAGCTTTCAGAGACATGGAGAGGGAAACGTTCAGGAATATTTATGTAACTTATGTGAGACAACCGCTTGAATATGCAGCCCCCTTTTGGAGTTCGCACTTAAAAAAGAATACAGATAAGATGGAAAAAGTTCAGACATGCCACAACACTGATGCCAAAAATAAGAAATCTCAGCTATGAGGAGAGGCTGAGGGAATGGACTTACCATCACTCGAAGCTAGAAAAATGAGAGGGATATGACGATTTTTAAATTCCTTCATAGTTTTGATGGAGTGGATAGGGATCGATATTTTGATATGGCTGACTCTAGAACTAGAGATCAAAGTGTGAAGCTCAGTAAGAAAATTTCTTTGCAGGATGTAAGGAAGTACTTTTTTTGTAAGAACATTTAATGATTAGAACTCGCTAAGCGAGGAGGTAGTTAATTCTAAGTCAATTCATAGATTCAAGGACAATTATGATAAGTATCACTGAGTATATAAATGGAGCAGATTAGGATACAAGAAGTGACCAGCATAAAACTTTCCCGTAAGCACAATTAGCTGATTGCGCGCGCGCACAGACACACACACACACACACACACACACACACACCCGGGAAGTTACGAATTTGAGACTCTTTCCCGTAAGCACAATTAGGTAATTAAAATAAAAATAAAAAAAAATATATATATATATATATATATATATATATATATATATATATATATATATATATATATATATATATATATATATATATATATATATATATATATATATATATATATAAAACCAAATATGCACATTACCATATGTGAAAACATGAATTATTTCTACCCCGAACAGGACTTGAACCTGGGAATTATAATTACAAAGCTAAGGCGCAACCAACTACCCCACAGAAGGTCTTAAAGAGGAAACAGACCTTACAGCTTATATCTGCTATACTTGGAGTGAACGCATTCTATCTGAATGCCACTATATTGATATTACAGTTTCCCCCAAACCTCACTCGTGGTTACGTTTTCGCATTTAAGTCAACTCCCAATCGCATTCGGAACCAACAAAAACCAAATAAGCTCATTACCTTATGTGAAACTATGAATCATTTTTACTCCAATTGGGACTTGAACCTGGGACTTATTATTACTAGGCCGAGGTGCTACAAACTACACTTTTTAAGACCTTCTGTGGTGTAGTTGGTAGCGCCTTGGCTTAGTAATTGTAAGTCCCAGGTTCAAGTCCGGGTTGGGGTAAAAACTATCATGTTTTCACATATGGTAATGTGCTTATTTGGTTATTGTTGGTCCCGAATGTGACTGGAACTTGAATTAAAAGCGAAAACAAAACCACAAGTGAGGTTGGGAGAAACTGTAATATGAACATAGTTGCATTCAGATAGAATGCGTTCCTTCCTAGTATAGCATACATAAGCTGTAAGGTTTGTTTCCCTTTTAAGATCTTCTGTGGTGTAGTTGGTATCGCCTTGGCTTAATAATTATAAGTCCCAGGTTCAGGTCCCAGTCGGGGTAGAAATGATTCATATATATATATATATATATATATATATATATATATATATATATATATATATATATATATATATATATATATATATATATATATATATATATATATACAGTACTAATATATATATATATATATATATATATATATATATATATATATATATATATATATATATATATATATATATATATATATATATATATATATATATATATATATATATATATATATATATATATATATATATATATATATATATATATATATATATATATATATATATATATATATATATATATATATATATATATATATATATATATACATATATATATATATATATATATATATATATATATATATATATATATATATATATATATATATATATATATATATATATATATATATTAGTACTGATATATATATATATATATATATATATATATATATATATATATATATATATATATATATATATATATATATATATACAGTACTAATATATATATATATATATATATATATATATATATATATATATATATATATATATATATATATATATATTAGTACTGTATATATATATATATATATATATATATATATATATATATATATATATATATATATATATATATATATATATATATATACAGTACTAATATATATATATATATATATATATATATATATATATATATATATATATATATATATATATATATATATATATATATATATATATATATGTATATATATATATATATATATATATATATATATATATATATATATATATATATATATATATATACAGTACTAATATATATATATATATATATATATATATATATATATATATATATATATATATATATATATATATACATATATATATATATATATATATATATATATATATATATATATATATATATATATATATATATATATATATGTATATATATATATATATATATATATATATATATATATATATATATATATATATATATATATATATATATATATATATATATATATATATATATATATATATATATATATATATATATATATATATATATATATATATATATATATATATATATATATGTATATATATATATATATATATATATATATATATATATATATATATATATATATATATATATATATATATATATATATATATAGATCTGTTCAGGACAGTTCGATGTTGTCTTCCTTAAGTTATGGTTCTTTTTCTATACCTCCATCAACACCGAATATTCTCGGATATTTGTTCCACACCTATTATTATCCCTTCACATCTGACAAATTGCAATACTGCTCATCTGTGCTTCTTTTTACTCAATGTTTTCTTCGTGCCTAGACCCGATGAGGGCAGATTTATTTACTAATTTTATTTTGCCCGTTCTGGCGTGATAATCGTATATATATATATATATATATATATATATATATATATATATATATATATATATATATATATATATATATATATATATATATATATATATATATATATATATATATATATATATATATATATATATAGATAGATATATATATATATATATATATATATATATATATATATATATATATATATATATATATATATATATATATATATATATATATATATATATATATATATATATATATATATATATATATATATATATATATATATACATATATATATATATATATATATATATATATATATATATATATATATATATATATATATATATATAATGACTCTATGCACACACACACATGCATACACAGTTCCACAGGGTTCAGTTTTAGGGCCACTTTTGTTCCTTGTATATGTAAATGACCTACCAGAGTCTGTATATTCATTCATGAATATATTTGCAGATGATGCAAAGATTGCGAAGAAAGTAAAAAACGAGAACAATGGTAGAGAACTTCAGGAGGATCTAAATAATCTGCATGAGTGGTCAGAAAAGTGGCTAATGAAATTCAATACTTCAAAATGTAAGGTAATGAGAATGGGTACAAGTGCAAGAAGGCCCAAGCTTGACTACTCGGTGGCTGGAGTACAACTTCAAGAGACAGAAAATGAGAGAGATCTAGGAGTAAACATACTGGCAGATTTGTCTCCAGAAATATATATAAATGGCATAGTAAGGGCAGCATATGCATTCTTATCAAATGTAAGGGTAGCCTTCAGGCACATGGACAAGGAAATGTTCAGAAATATTTATGTAACCTATGTGAGGCCAAAACTCGAATATGCAGCCCATTTTGGAATCCGTACTTGAAAAAGCACATAGCTAAGCTTGAAAAAGTTCAAAGACATGCCACGAAACTGGTGCCAGAAATACGCAATCTCAGTTATGATGAGAGGCTGAGGGAATTAGACTTACCATCACTCGAAGCTAGAAGATTGAGGGGGGATATGGTGACAGTCTTTAAATTCCTTCATGGTTATGATAGAGTGGATAGGGATCGATATTTTGATATGGCTGGCTCTAGAACTAGAGGTCAGAGTTTGAAGCTTCGTAAGAAAACTTGTTTGCAGGATGTAAGGAAATACTTTTTCAGTGGAAGAGTAGTTGATAATTGGAATTGGCTAAGCGAGGAGGCAGTTAATGCTATCTCAATCCATAGTTTTAAGGACAGGTATGATAAGTATCACTAAGTCTAAAATGGAACCGATCAGGAGACGGGAAGATACGAGCTTTTGACTCTTTCCCGTAAACACAATTAGGTAATCACAATTAGGTAATCACACACAGTACAAAATGGAACCGATCAGGAGACTGGAAGATACGAGCATTGGCATCTTTCCCGTAAACACAATTAGGTAATCACAATAAGGTAATCACACTTATATATATATATATATATATATATATATATATATATATATATATATATATATATATATATATATATATATATATATATATACATATACCTTGGCTGTTTCCCCCTTTAATTGGGGGGTAGCCGACATCAAAAAAGGAAAACAGTTTGGGGAGAAGTTATTCTCCCCTCTACTCCCCTTCTTCTTTGACGTCTCACAGGAGGTTGGTACAAGAGGGGGGGGGATTCCTAGTCCTCCCGCCCCGTCCACTATTAGTCGCCTTTTACGACACGCAGGGAATACGGTGAGGCTATTCTTTGATATTGTGCCCGCCATATATATATATATATATATATATATATATATATATATATATATATATATATATATATATATATATATATACTGACTCTATGCACACACACACACACACACACAGTACAAAACTTATATTTGTTGTATGACGAGACTGTCCAAAATATTAAAGGAAAAGAATTGAGAACATTTTCGTGAGGGGAGAGAGAAGCTGCCGTCCAGTTCTGCCTTGAAGGAAATTTGGAAGAGTTGCCAGAGGTGAAGCCATCACATCACATTACCTATTTTTTTGTGTAAACTGGGGAAAGCTCTTAAGCCGTTTACCTGATCCTGTGGTTCCATATATTGTTAAAATCAGTATCCTTCCCATTTATATTAACTTGTTAGTTAGTTTGATACACGAAATAATTGAATAATTAAAAAAAAAAATACCAAATATCCACTTGTCAACAGTACTGAGTTAAGTTGCCAAGTAGTACAGCTGTCTTATTTTCTTCATTTTTTTTGCTTTTCTTTTAGCTTTCTTTTTTACTATTTTTTTATATTTTGTATATATATTGAGTTAAATGTAAATTCTAATCCTGTGATAACATATCTTGGTTAGCAAGTGAATTTATCAGTTAGGAAGAATATATAGCAGAAACAGGTGGGTGCCACCTCAGACACAAATTCGAATTTTCCTTCAGGTTTGACTTTTGTTTTTCTTTTTCTTTTTATCCTTAAATTACCATGGTCAAGTTTTTAAGTTAAGATGTGTGTTACCAGAAAAGAGACAAAATGAGTCACTATATAGCGCTTATATGGAGATATAAAAATTCGGTGTGAAACTTAATTAAAAGTTTTTCTCTTTTTTTTTCCTCTTTCTCGTCTTCTTTCTATATTCTGTGAGAGGGAGAACATAAAAATGACGCCATCTCTGTCCCAAACCTCTCCCATTCATGGGTCGGTAGGAGGGGTAGCCATTAGGAGACTTAAACAGAGAATCAAGAATTTAGAGGCAATGGTTATAAGCCTTGATGATAAAATTCGGAATATGGATGGAGAAATGAAAGAGAATGGAACACTCAGAGAGCAAATAAGATCTTTGGAGGAAACAAATAAAGCACAAGGGCAGGAGAGAAAGGAACTAGAAAAAAGAATAAAGAAGCTGGAAGGGGAAAAGAGTCAACTAGAATCTAGAATTTCTAAACAAGAAGATAAAAACAAACAGCTGAATGACAACCTAAAGGAATTAGATGTTAGTTCACTGCTCTCTTCTGAGAGAGACGAGATCGCTGCTTGGAATGTCCAGATTAAGGAAAACATTGAACAGTTCAGAAAAGAGTTTCAGGACCTGAATATGGAAAATGATGCCATGAAAACTTCCTTTGCTGATGCACTAAAGGGGAATGTGGCAGTAAAAGAGGCTGTAAAGATGGTGGCACTGGAAAACATACAAACAGTTGACTATAAAGAGACATAAATCAAAAAAATGAAAGACGTTGTGATGGAAAGGGCAAACCCACTCATCAGACAGGCACTTAATAAGGAGAAGACAGTGGTAATCTCAGGCATAAGCGAATCCCAGGAGCCAACATGGCAGGGGAAACTTGAAGAAAATAAAGCTAGGGTTGTAGACCTGATAAGAAAGCTTGGAGTAGTTTGTGATCCTGAGGATATTGTAAACATACACCAACTAGGTAAATATTCGAGGGAAGGAAAGCCGAGACCAACAAAAGTAACCTTTGAGAGAGGGGAAACATGTAGGGAAATATTGTTGAGAAAAAAAAAGTCTAAAAGACCTTCAAGAATTCAAAGAAGTGTTCATTAGACGATACAGAACACAGGAAGAGATGGGAAAGATAAAAAACTTGTTGCAAGAGGCAAGAAGGTTAAATGATGAAAGAAATGAAGAAGAGAAGAAAAATTTTTGTTACAGAGTTCTTCCAGACAAAGGGGAGATAAAGAAGATAATGACAGAAGATCAGGGGATGGGGCCTCATTAAGATTGTTATACACAAATGTTGATGGATTAGTTGGTAAGGCAGTAGAATTAAAAGATAGGATTCACAACAGTAAGGCAGATATAGTAGCAATTACAGAGACTAAGTTGAGTGAGGACATAAACAGTGTCACAGTTTTTCCTAAGGGCTTCAGAATACTAAGGGTTGAAAGATCTGAGAGGACTGGTGGAGGGATAGCACTGCTCATAAGTGAAAGGAATCAAGTTGAAGAAATAAACTTGGCTATAGAAAGTGAGTTCAAGGAATTTCTTGTTGCTCGCATAAATACTGGATCAGAGAGCATTAATAACTGTTGTATGCAACCCACCAAGGAACCAAAATAGACTTGAAGTTTATGAGGAAAGTCATATAGGTACTATTGAAGTCATAAACTCAGTTGTTAACATGGCACGGGAAAAAAAATGTAGGATTTTGATTATGGGAGACTTTAATCATAAAGAGATAGATTGGATAAATCTTGACCCACACAGTGGTGAGGACTCATTCGGGGCAAGATTCCTAGATTGCGTACAAGGGAATTTCCTACACCAACATGTAATGGAACCAACAAGGGCCAGGGGTGGGGATGAGCCATCACTACTTGCTCTAGTGTTCACAGATAATATGTTGGATATTGAAAAAATTGAGTATGAACCACCAATTGGAAAGAGTGACCACTGTGTGTTGTTGATGGAGTATATCATTGAAGATATTCTTCCTGAGAGTAGAGGCACTGAGGACCTGAGGAGGAACTATCCGAAAGGAGATTACATCAAAATGAATGAGCTTTTTGCAGTTATTGACTGGAGAACCTTATCTTACAACAAATCTGTACAAGAAATGTATGACATCTTTTGTGAGAAATATGGGAAGATAGTAGATTGCTGCATACCTGTCACCAAAGTAGGTGTAATTCATGCCAGAGAGAAATGGTTCAATAATGGGTGTAAAAGAGCTAAGGAGTGGAGAGACAAATGCTGGAAAAGGTATAGGAGGAGAAAAAACATAAATGCCTGGCAAACCTACAAAGGAGCAAGAAATGACTACCTAAGTAAAAGGAGAGAGGCAGAGAGAGACTATGAGAGGGACATCACAAGGAAGGCTAAAGAAAATCCCAAGCTTTTCCACAGCTTTATCAGAGGAAAACTGAAGGTAAAAGAACAGGTTTTAAGGCTAAAGAGAGCGGATGGAAGCATCACTGAGACGGATGAAGAGATCTGCAAAGAATTGAACAAGAAGTTTCAGTCAGTATTTACAGTAGAAAATACCCCACCCCTTCAGATTGCAGTGATAGAAGCTCAAGGGCCGGTATTAGAGAACATCAACCTTACAGCCACAGAGGTATGCAAAGCGCGGATGTATTTAGATGTTCAGAAAGCTACAGGTCCTGATGACATATCCCCTCATGTGCTTAAAAAATGCGCAAACACAATATCAGTGGCACTAAGTATCATATTTAAGGAGTCACTGGAGTCGGGGCAGATTCCAAGATGCTGGAAACAAGCAAATGTGATACCTATCTTCAAAAAGGGAAGGAGGGATACGGCTCTGAACTATAGACCAGTTTCCTTGACCAGCATAGTTTGCAAAGTTATGGAGAAACTACTAAGGAAACATATCTCTCTTCACTTGGAATCCTTCAACTTTTTGTCAGTGAGGCAACATGGCTTCAGAGAAGGTAGATCAACAGTAACAAACTTATTAGAATTTTATGATGAGGTAAGCCAAATCTTACAGGAAAGAGAGGGCTGGGCAGATTGCATATTCCTAGACTTCCGGAAAGTGTTTGACACTGTTCCACATGGGAGACTTATTAGGAAGCTGCAATCAATGGCTAGAATAGGTGGAAATGTTTTGGAATGGATAAAAACTTACTTAGAAGGAAGGGAACAGAGGGTTAGAGTAAGACACTCAATGTCTGAATGGTGAAGAGTAAGTAGTGGAGTTCCACAGGGTTCAGTTTTAGGGCCACTTTTGTTCCTTGTATATGTAAATGACCTACCAGAGTCTGTAAATTCATTCATGAATATGTTTGCAGATGATGCAAAGATTGTGAAGAAAGTAAAAAACGAGAACAATGGTAGAGAACTTCAGGAGGATCTAAATAATCTGCATGAGTGGTCAGAAAAGTGGCTAATGAAATTCAATACTTCAAAATGTAAGGTAATGAGAATGGGTACAAGTGCAAGAAGGCCCAAGCTTGACTACTCGGTGGCTGGAGTACAACTTCAAGAGACAGAAAATGAGAGAGATCTAGGTGTAAACATATTGGCAGATTTGTCTCCAGAAATACATATAAATGGCATAGTAAGGGCAGCATATGCATTCTTATCGAATGTAAGGGTAGCCTTCAGGCACATGGACAAGGAAATGTTCAGAAATATTATATAACCTATGTGAGGCCAAAACTCGAATATGCAGCCCCCTTTTGGAATCCGCACTTGAAAAAGCACATAGCTAAGCTTGAAAAAGTTCAAAGACATGCCACGAAACTGGTGCCAGAAATACGCAATCTCTTTCATGATGAGAGGCTGAGGGAATTAGACTTACCATCACTCGAAGCTAGAAGAGTGAGGGGGGATATGGTGACAGTCTTTAAATTCCTTCATGGTTATGATAGAGTGGATAGGGATCGATATTTTGATATAGCTGGCTCTAGAACTAGAGGTCATAGTTTGAAGCTTCGTAAGAAAACTTCTTTGCAGGATGTAAGGAAATACTTTTTCAGTGTAAGAGTAGTTGATAATTGGAATTGGCTAAGCGAGGAGGTAGTTAATGCTATCTCAATCCATAGTTTTAAGGACAGGTATGATAAGTATCACTAAGTATAAAATGGAAGCGATCAGGAGACGGGAAGATACGAGCTTTGGGCTCTTTCCCGTAAACACAATTAGGTAATCACACACACATATATATATATATATATATATATATATATATATATATATATATATATATATATATATATATATATATATATATATATATATATATATATATGTATGTATGTATGTATGTATGTATGTATGTATGTATGTATGTATGTATGTATGTATGTATGTATGTATGTATGTATGTATGTATGTATGTATATATATATATATATATATATATATATATATATATATATATATATATATATATATATATATATATATATATATATGTATGTGTGTGATTTCCTAATTGTGTTTACGGGAAAGAGCCCAAAGCTCGTATCTTCCCGTCTCCTGATCGGTTCCATTTTAGACTTAGTCATACTTATCATACCTGTCCTTAAAAATATGGATTGAGATAGCATTAACTACCTCCTCGCTTAGCCAATTCCAATTATCAACTACTCTTACACTGAAAAAATATTTCCTTACATCCTGCAAAGAAGTTTTCTTACGAAGCTTCAAACTATGACCTCTAGTTCTAGAGCCTGCCATATCAAAATATCGATCCCTATCCACTCTATCATAACCATGAAGGAATTTAAAGACTGTCACCATATCCCCCCTCACTCTTCTAGCTTCGAGTGATGGTAAGTCTAATTCCCTCAGCCTCTCATCATAACTGAGATTGCGTATTTCTTGCACCAGTTTCGTGGCATGTCTTTGAACTTTTTCAAGCTTAGCTATGTGCTTTTTCAAGTGCAGATTCCAAAAGGGGGCTGCATATTCGAGTTTTGGCCTCACATAGGTTACATAAATATTTCTGAACATTTCCTTGTCCATGTGCCTGAAGGCTACCCTTACATTTGATAAGAATGCATATGCTGCCCTTACTATGCCAGTTATATGTATTTCTGGAGACAAATCTGCCAGTATGTTTACTCCTAGATCTCTCTCATTTTCTGTCTCTTTAAGTTGTACTCCAGCCACCGAGTAGTCAAGCTTGGACCTTCTTGCACTTGTACCCATTATCATTACCTTACATTTTGAAGTATTGAATTTCATTAGCCACATTTCTGACCACTCATGCAGATTATTTAGATCCTCCTGAAGTTCTCTACCATTGTTCTCGTTTTTTTACTTTCTTCACAATCCTTGCATCATCTGCAAACATATTCATGAATGAATTTACAGACTCTGGTAGGTCATTTACATATACAAGGAACAAAAGTGGCCCTAAAACTGAACCCTTTGGAAATCCACTACTAACTCTTCTCCATTCAAACACTGAGTGTCTTACTCTAACCCTCTGTTCCCTTCCTTCTAAGTAAGTTTTTATCCATTCCAAAACATTTCCACCTATTCTAGCCATTGATTGCAGCTTCCTAAAAAGTCTCCCATGTGGAACAGTGTCAAACGCTTTCTGGAAGTCTAGGAATATGCAATCTGCCCAGCCCTCTCTTTCCTGTAAGATTTGGCTTACCTCATCATAAACTTCTAATAAGTTTGTTACTGTTGATCTACCTTCTCTGAAGCCATGTTGCCTCACTGACAAAAAGTTGAAGGATTCCAAGTGAAGAGAGATATGTTTCCTTAGTAGTTTCTCCATAACTATGCAAACTATGCTGGTCAAGGAAACTGGTCTATAGTTCAGAGCCGTATCCCTCCTTCCCTTTTTGAAGATAGGTATCACATTTGCTTGTTACCAGCATCTTGGAATCTGCCCCGACTCCAGTGACTCCTTAAATATGATACTTAGTGCCACTGATATTGTGTTTGCGCATTTTTTAAGCACATGAGGGGATATGTCATCAGGACCTGTAGCTTTATGAACATCTAAATCCATCAGCGCTTTGCATACCTCTGTGGCTGTAAGGTTGATGTTCTCTAATACCGGCCTTTGAGCTTCTATCACTGCAATCTGAGGGGGTGGGGTATTTTCTACTGTAAATACTGACTGAAACTTCCTGTTCAATTCTTTGCAGATCTCTACATCCGTCTCAGTGATGCTTCCATCCGCTCTCTTTAGCCTTAAAACCTGTTCTTTTACCTTCAGTTTTCCTCTGATAAGGCTGTGGAAAAGCTCCGTGGCAAAATTTTGGCGTCTGCGACTCTGAGGCGGCAAGTCGTGGGTTCGCGCCCCGTCACGGACTGTGGTTAGTAAGGGCATACACTCAGGGTAATGATAACATCTACCAAAACAAGTCCTTCGCAAGAAGGCAACCGTCCTAGGCCTTAGTAGAAAAGAGAATTCGTGAAGTAAAATCGAATCTGAATCTGAAAATCATATATATCTATGTATGTATGTATATATATATATATATATATATATATATATATATATATATATATATATATATATATATATATATATATATATATATATATATATATATATATATATATATATATATATATATATATATATATATATTTATATATATGTATACACACAAACACACACACACACACATACATATATATATATATATATATATATATATATATATATATATATATATATATATATATATATATATATATATATATATATATATATATATATATATATATATATATATATATATATATATATATATATATATATATATATATATATATATATATATATATATATATATATATATATATATATATATATATATATATATATATATATATATATATATATATATATATATATATATATATATATATATATATATATATATATATATATATATATATATATATATATATATATATATATATATATATATATATATATATATATATGATTTCCGGTTTTACGTCATGGACTCCCTTTTTTTACCAAGGGCTACGACGGTTGCCTTCTTGCGAAGGACTTGCTTTAGCAGATGTAATCCTTACCCTGAGTGCATGCCCTTGCTAACCTCAGACCGTGACGGAGCGCGAACCCTTGACCTGACACCTCAGAGTTGGGGACGCTACCACTTGAGCCACGGTGACTACATATATATATATATATATATAATATATATATATATATATATATATATAAAGAAGACATTTTTCCCCTTATGATAGGATTGGCTGAGTGAGAGCAATATGCTCATAATTTTTGGGGTGAAAAAATACAGAGGAATGGTTTCCCAGTCCCCTCGCTCCGCTCTAATTAGTCGTCTCTTGCGACATGCAGGGGAACACGGAGGAACTGTTTTAGCCCCCTCCCTATGTGTGTGTGTGTGTGTGTGTGTGTGTGTGTGTGTGTGTGTGTGTGTGTGTGTGTGTGTGTGTGATTACCTAATTGTGTTTACGGGAAAGAGCCCAAAGCTCGTATCTTCCCGTCTCCTGATCGCTTCCATTTTATACTTAGTGATACTTATCATACCTGTCCTTAAAACTATGGATTGAGATAGCATTAACTACCTCCTCGCTTAGCCAATTCCAATTATCAACTACTCTTACACTGAAAAAGTATTTCCTTACATCCTGCAAAGAAGTTTTCTTACGAAGCTTCAAACTATGACCTCTAGTTCTAGAGCCAGCCATATCAAAATATCGATCCCTATCCACTCTATCATAACCATGAAGGAATTTAAAGACTGTCACCATATCCCCCCTCACTCTTCTAGCTTCGAGTGATGGTAAGTCTAATTCCCTCGGCCTCTCATCATAACTGAGATTGCGTATTTCTGGCACCAGTTTCGTGGCATGTCTTTGAACTTTTTCAAGCTTAGCTATGTGCTTTTTCAAGTGCGGATTCCAAAAGGGGGCTACATATTCGAGTTTTGGCCTCACATAGGTTACATAAATATTTCTGAACATTTCCTTGTCCATGTGCCTGAAGGCTACCCTTACATTTGATAAGAATGCATATGCTGCCCTTACTATGCCATTTATATGTATTTCTGGAGACAAATCTGCCAGTATGTTTACTCCTAGATCTCTCTCATTTTCTGTCTCTTGAAGTTGTACTCCAGCCACCGAGTAGTCAAGCTTGGGCCTTCTTGCACTTGTACCCATTCTCATTACCTTACATTTTGAAGTATTGAATTTCATTAGCCACTTTTCTGACCACTCAACAGATTATTTAGATCCTCCTGAAGTTCTCTACCATTGTTCTCGTTTTTTACTTTCTTCACAATCTTTGCATCATCTGCAAACATATTCATGAATGAATTTACAGACTCTGGTAGGCCATTTACATATACAAGGAACAAAAGTAGCCCTAAAACTGAACCCTGTGGAACTCCACTACTAACTCTTCTCCATTCAGACACTGAGTGTCTTACTCTAACCCTCTGTTCCCTTCCTTCTAAGTAAGTTTTTATCCATTCCAAAACATTTCCACCTATTCTAGCCATTGATTGCAGCTTCCTAATAAGTCTCCCATGTGGAACAGTGTCAAACGATTTCTGGAAGTCTAGGAATATGCAATCTGCCCAGCCCTCTCTTTCCTGTAAGATTTGGCTTACCTCATCATAAAATTCTAATAAGTTTGTTACTGTTGATCTACCTTCTCTGAAGCCATGTTGCCTCACTGACATAAAGTTGAAGGATTCCAAGTGAAGAGAGATATGTTTCCTTAGTAGTTTCTCCATAACTTTGCAAACTATGCTGGTCAAGGAAACTGGTCTATAGTTCAGAGCCGTATCCCTCCTTCCCTTTTTGAAGATAGGTATCACATTTGCTTGTTTCCAGCATCTTGGAATCTCCCCCGACTCCAGTGACTCCTTAAATATGAACTTAGTGCCACTGATATTGTGTTTGCGCATTTTTTAAGCACATGAGGGGATATGTCATCAGGACCTGTAGCTTTATGAACATCTAAATACATCCGCGCTTTGCATACCTCTCTGGCTGTAAGGTTGATGTTCTCTAATACCGGCCCTTGAGCTTCTATCACTGCAATCTGAGGGGGTGGGGTATTTTCTACTGTAAATACTGACTGAAACTTCCTGTTCAATTCTTTGCAGATCTCTTCATCCGTCTCAGTGACGCTTCCATCCGCTCTCTTTAGCCTTAAAACCTGTTCTTTTACCTTCAGTTTTCCTCTGATAAAGCTGTGGAAAAGCTTGGGATTTTCTTTAGCCTTCCTTGTGATGTCCCTCTCATAGTCTCTCTCTGCCTCTCTCCTTTTACTTAGGTAGTCATTTCTTGCTCTTTTGTAGGTTTGCCAGGCATTTATGTTTTTTCTCCTCCTATACCTTTTCCAGCATTTGTCTCTCCACTCCTTAGCTCTTTTACACCCATTATCGAACCATTTCTCTCTGGCATGAATTACACCTACTTTGGTGACAGGTATGCAGCAATCTACTATCTTCCCATATTTCTCACAAAAGATGTCATACATTTCTTGTACAGATTTGTTGTAAAATAAGGGTCTCCAGTCAATAACTGCAAAAAGCTCATTCATTTTGATGTAATCTCCTTTCCGATAGTTCCTCCTCATGTCCTCAGTGCCTCTACTCTCAGGAAGAATATCTTCAATGATATACTCCATCAACAACACACAGTGGTCACTCTTTCCAATTGGTGGTTCATACTCAATTTTTTCAATATCCAACACATTATCTGTGAACACTAGATCAAGTAGTGATGGCTCATCCCCACCCCTGGCCCTTGTTGGTTCCATTACATGTTGGTGTAGGAAATTCCCTTGTACGCAATCTAGGAATCTTGCCCCGAATGAGTCCTCACCACTGTGTGGGTCAAGATTTATCCAATCTATCTCTTTATGATTAAAGTCTCCCATAATCAAAATCCTACATTTTTTTTCCCGTGCCATGTTAACAACAGAGTTTATGACTTCAATAGTACCTATATGACTTTCCTCATAAACTTCAAGCCTATTTTGGTTCCTTCGTGGGTTGTATACAACAGTTATTATAATGCTCTCTGACCCAGTATTTATGCGAGCAACAAGAAATTCCTTGAACTCACTTTCTATAGCCAAGTTTATTTCTTCGACTTGAATCCTTTCACTTATGAGCAGTGCTATCCCTCCACCAGTCCTCTCAGATCTTTCAACCCTTAGTATTCTGAAGCCCTTAGGAAAAACTGTGACACTGTTTATGTCCTCACTCAACTTAGTCTCTGTAATTGCTACTATATCTGCCTTACTGTTGTGAATCCTATCTTTTAATTCTACTGCCTTACCAGCTAATCCATCAGCATTTGTGTATAACAATCTTAATGAGGCCCCATCCCCTGATCTTCTGTCATTATCTTCTTTATCTCCCCTTTGTCTGGAAGAACTCTGTAATGAAAATTTTTCTTCTCTTCTTCATTTCTTTCATAATTTAACCTTCTTGCCTCTTGCAACAAGTTTTTGATCTTTCCCATCTCTTCCTGTGTTCTGTATTGTCTAATGAACACTTCTTTGAATTCTTGAAGGTCTTTTAGACTTTTTTTTCTCAACAATATTTCCCTACATGTTTCCCCTCTCTCAAAGGTTACTTTTGTTGGTCTCGGCTTTCCTTCCCTCGAATATTTACCTAGTTGGTGTATGTTTACAATATCCTCAGGACCACATACTACTCCAAGCTCTCTTATCAGGTCTACAACCCTAGCTTTATTTTCTTCAAGTCTCCCCTGCCATGTTGGCTCCTGGGACTCGCTTATGCCTGAGATTACCACTGTCTTCTCCTTATCAAGTGCCTGTCTGATGAGTGGGTTTGCCCTTTCCATCACAACGTCTTTCATTTTTTCGATTACTGTCTCTTTATAGTCAACTGTTTGTATGTTTTCCAGTGCCACCATCTTTACAGCCTCTTTTACTGCCACATTCCCCTTTAGTGCATCAGCAAAGGAAGTTTTCATGGCATCATTTTCCATATTCAGCTCCTGGAACTCTTTTCTGAACTGTTCAATGTTTTCCTTAATCTGGACATTCCAAGCAGCGATCTCGTCTCTCTCAGAAGAGAGCAGTGAACTAACATCTAATTCCTTTAGGTTGTCATTCAGCTGTTTGTTTTTATCTTCTTGTTTAGAAAGTCTAGATTCTAGTTGACTCTTTTCCCCTTCCAGCTTCTTTATTCTTTTTTCTAGTTCCTTTCTCTCCTGCCCTTGTGCTTTATTTGCTTCCTCCCAAGATCTTATTTGCTCTCTGAGTGTTTCATTCTCTTTCATTTCTCCATCCATATTCCGAATTTTATCATCAAGGCTTATAACCATTTCCTCTAAATTCTTGATTTTCTGTTTTTCTGTGTGTATGTGTGTGTGTATAGGTGTGTGTGTGTGTGTGTGTGTGTGTGTGTGTGTGTGTGTGTGTGTGTATGTGTGTGTGTGTGAATAACACTGAACTGTTACCATACAGCCTAAAATGGTAGGGAAAGCCCCAATAAAGAAAACAACGTAAAAATATTTTAAGTCTATATTAATTTTGTTACGTAATCTGGTCTTCTCAGTGTATTTTCAAAAGGTGTTACTATTAAGGTCCCTCCATTTTTGCAGTAAATGAGGATATCATAAAACTGTATACGAAATTATAAATATTCGTGTACATCTCCTACAGCATATATAAATGTATATAGAAATGGACAAACTACAGTAATGTAAAGTGCCATACGTCATTCAAGAAATAGCAATTACTCTGAACTAAACTGCCCTTGATAATGACAATGGCTGAAAAAAGTGAAATCATTGTAACTGTTATCAATTATTACTCCCTGCCAACTCCCCTTCCCAATAAAAAGAAAAAACTTGCTTATGAGAGTAAAAGACAATTGAAAATTCTGTTGAATGGATCTGAAGATGTGAACTTGCGGTATGTTAAATTCTTAGATTGTATTCTAAGTTTAAACACTTACAATATTTTCCTTTATTTGTACATCATGGAACATCTAATTTAGAATTACTTACATTTCTCTAATTCTGAGAGAGCTTTCATATTTACATTTAGATAATTGTTGCTTGTAATAAATTTATTGCTTTGTTACAATGGCCTTTTTCAATTATAAAAAGCGTCTCATATTTTCCTTTATTTTTCACATAATTCCATAAAAGGTAATAAATAACAGAGGACATACTTAATCTATGCTTATTTCTCTTGGTATAAAACTGTATAATAAGTAAAAAAAATTAACTGAAAATGTAGTGAATGTAATTTTTACAAATGCATTTATTTACAAATGAAGATTTCTATTCCTGAGTCGAATAAAGAATGATAAGAATGCCATGAAGTCAGGTACTTGTTAAATGATTCAATTTCTTCTAATGGCTTGTCAGATCTCTGCTCCTTAAAATGTCAAGCTTTGTGACCTTGGGTTTACTCTATCTTCACTTGGCTTCCGATAAACCTGAGAAATATTACTGTGCCTTTCTTTGAAGAGAGTACTAAAGCTCTTGCAAGCATCATCAATATCCATTTTAGAACGAGCAAGACAATAACAGCGGCCGAAGTGAGGACTGCCATTACATCAAGAAGCATGTATTGATATATTGGCATGTCTGCAGCAGCAGAACGGAGATGCTGTGCCCCACCATGGCGAAGAACGTGTTCAGTCCAGTACACAGCCCTGTCCAAAGACGAGGTTTCTTGATCACGGAAGAGCATTGATCGCTTCTCCACCTCCTGCTGATAACTCTTATTTTCGATGATGGTAGTAATGGCCTCTACAATTGCATCTGATGTCAGCGTTTCTAAGCTTAGTTCACGGCCTATTCCCAATGTAACGGATTGTCGTACATTCAAGTGTTGGTCACTCATCAATGGCAGTCCTACTACAGGTACATTATGATAAACAGCTTCTTGCATAGAGAGCAATCCACCATGTGTCAAGAATGCTTGTACATTCTTATGCCCAAGAACATCCTGTTGGGGTATCCAAGAGCGAGTTAGAACATTGTCTGGGAGATTAAGAATAGCATTTCCTTCCCATTTCCATACAATGCGATATGGAAGACGTGAAAAAGCTGAGATTAAGGAATTTCGTACAGATATTGGCATTTGATCACTTTGAATAGATGATCCTAAGCTGAAGAAGACAACTGGAACCTGAGACGAATCCAAAAAATGCTTAAGTTCAGCTTCTTCAATTGCACGAGGTTTTCTGCAGTGCATTCCACCAACTTCCACAACGTTTGGTAGCAGAGGGCGTGGATGGCCTAAGGAATAGTGTGAGTTGACCAATACCATAGATACATTCTTTTCAATTTCCGGTAACGACACCATTGGATCACCCAAGAATCTCTGGACAACACCTTCGAGGCGATTCAGTACTACGTGGCTTCGAAGGTAAGGACTAATGAATCTGGTGATAATTAAAAAAGCAGACATTTTTCTTCAGTACAGTAGCAAATAAGGTTAGTATAAATTCTAACACAGTTGAAAATTCCTCATGATGTACCTACTCTACTTTGCTTTAAAAACTTCCAAATATATATCAAGTTAATTGCAATATATAACGAATGGAACCATTTCTTACCTAACTAGTGTATTCATAGTTCTTTCCCAAAGACTCATGCGGTCTCCATATGAGAGATACTGATTAGGGATATATGCAGGATGCTCTGGATTCCCTAGAAGATCAGCAGTCCATGGCGTAAGACCAGAAGTTGTCACATACATAAAAGGCACCTTAAATTTGTGTACAAAAGCTAATCCACATTCATTCATGAAAGATGGCAACAGAATGAGGTCAGGCTTACTAGTCCAAGCATCTTGGACACCAGGATCACGTAAAAAAGCATCACAATATTCAGGCAGATGGCGAAGCACCTTTTTCATCACTTGAGAATTAACATCTTTGCCTCCAGTAGCCTCCCGCATCTTAAAAACATTAAATTCTCCAGTGACTTTCTGAATGATATTCCACGCATTAACTGCCACAAGATCGGTGTAGGCTTTGGAAGAATTGGAGGGACTGGCATGGAGAGAAACAATGGTTACCTGATGACCACGGCGACCTAAAGACTCTGCAAGTGGTGTCATAATGTTCTTGTGAGATGCGGAACCAAGAGAGAGGATCATTAACACTCGTGAACTTTCAGAAACGGCCACAAGTAGCACCAAAAGGAGTAAGGTTTTCATTCTGGCTTATGTTTATTTGCTGAGATATTGATTATTCTTTATCCTATGTGTGTACCGTAAGGCTCCTCTAGGAGCTATGTCTGTCATTAGTGGTTAGAGTTCCTTTTATGCTTACCAAAAAAAAAAAAAGGACGATCATGACATAACACTCGTGATTAATGACCACCTGTCTCCTTAAAATGATTTTTCATCAGACTTTCCTCGTTTTTCTTTACTATAGACTATCCACTTCTTATCACCAGGAAACTATAATGAAAACCTTCAACTGAATTTATCATATATACTTGATGTGGCACAACTCAAGTACCTACCTCAGTGGAAGACCTTGAAATAAAACAGATTGCGCAGTATTACAGGATAAGAGAAACAATTATTCATTGCCCTAACACGTGAATTTTTTCGACAACATCAAAATACTTCTTTTTCAATAAACTGGTGGTTACAATGACTAAAGTTGACCATACTTTGAAAATTAAATTCACAGAGTGAAAACCGGAGTTCCTCAATTTATTTATTTTTTTTTTTTTTTTTTTTTTTTTAGGGAAGATGCTGATGACAGACACAAAACAAAGATAAT
>JAXCGZ010001912.1:52500-95000 GCA_037179515.1 Halocaridina rubra
TTTCAGTGTAAGAGTAGTTGATAATTGGAATTCGCTAAGCGAGGAGGTAGTTAATGCTATCTCAATCCATAGTTTTAAGGACAGGTACGATAAGTATCACTAAGTCTAAAAATGGAACCGATCAGGAGACGGGAAGATACGAGCTTTGGGTTCTTTCCCGTAAACACAATTAGGTAATCAATTAGGCAATCACACACATATATATATATATATATATATATATATATATATATATATATATATATATATATATATATATATATATATATATATATATATATATATATATATATATATATATATATATATATATATATATATATATATATATATATATATATATATATATATATAATATATATATATATATATATATACATACATATATATACATATATATATATATATATATATATATATATATATATATATATATATATATATATATATATATATATATATATATATATATATCACACACACACACACAAACACCCTTCAGATTGCAGAGATAGACTCTCATGGGCCGGTATTATAGAACATCATCTTTTTAGCCACAGAGTTTTGCAAAGCGCTGATGGAGTTAGATGTCCATAAAGCTACAGGTCCTGATGATATATCCCCTTCAGTGCTTAAGAAATGCGCTAATTCAATATCACCGGCACTAAGTATCATATTTAAAATGTCTCTGGAGTCAGGGGAGATTCCAAGATGCTGGAAACAAGCGAACGTGATACCTATCTTCAAAAAGGGAACTAGGGATATGGCTCTAAACTATAGTCTTGTTTCCTTGACAAGCAAAGTTTGCAAATATGGCGAAACTACTAAGGAAACATATCTCTCTTCACTTGGAATCCTTCAACATTTTGTCAGTGAGACAACATGGCTTCAGAAAAGGTAGATCAACAGTAACATACTTATTAGAATTTTATGATGAGGTAAGCCGAATCTTACAGGAAAGAGGGGGCTGGGCAGATTGCATATTCCTAGATTTCCAGAAAGCATTTGACACTGTCCCACAGGGAAACTTATTAAGAAGCTGCAAACAATGACAAGAAAAGGTAATAATGTCTTTAAGAAGGAAGGGAACAGAGGGTTAGAGTAAGACACTCAGTGTCTGAATGGAGAAGAGTTGGTTGTGGAGTACCACAGGGTTCAGTTTTAGGGCCACTTTTGTTCCTTGTATATATAAATGACCTACCAGAATCTGTAAAGTCATTCATGAATATTTTTGCAGATGATGCAAAGATTGTGAAAAAGTAAGACATGAGAACAATGGTAGAGTACTTCAGGAAGATCTAAATAGTCTGCATGAGTGGTCAGAAAAGTGGCTAATGAAAATCAATATTTCAAATGTAAGGTAACGAAAATTATTACAAGTGCAAGAAGACCCAAAATTGGCTACTCGGTTGCAGGAGTAGCACTTCAAGAGACAGAGAATGAGAGAGATCTAGGAGTATACATAATGGCCGATTTGTCTCCAGAGATGCATATAAATGGCATAGTAAGGGCAGCATATGCTTTCTTAGCAAATGTAAAGGTAGCCTTCAGGCACATGGGCAAGGAAATTTTCAGAAATATTTATGTAACCTATATGAGGCCAAAGCTTGAATATGCAGCCCGCTGCATATATATATATATATATATATATATATATATATATATATATATATATATATATATATATATATATATATATATATATATATATATATATATATATATATATATATATATATATATATATATATATATATATATTATATATATATATATATATATATATATATATATATATATATATATATATATATATATATATATATATATATATATATATATATATACACACACACAGAAAGACAAGAGAGTGATAATCCTATTTATCTCAGCTTTAATGAGCTATCTGATGCTTTATGTGCAAACTTAGCGATATCTGTTTCAATATTTGAAACAGAAAGCCTCAAAATTCGGTGAAAATGTTCATCAGTAAACCTTGACTTAAGTTTCGATTTTATTAGGGTTTTTTTTTTCCACAGATATACATACTACCAAAACTGAAAATATACCTGCAGCAAACTATTCTAAATCCGAATATTCAAGTAGACAGTAATGAAATTCAAAAAGGCTGTTCTCGTTAAACATGTTTTTCGGTACATCATTAGCTTGGAAATCAATTATTTCCATCTGACAGATTCTTAAAATTTCTTCTGGTAGTACACTGAGAGGGTTCAGATACATTTGAATTTCTACTCTATGATTATTGAAGTCCTTGAATTTATTTTGAATTCCTCTTTTAGAAGTATTATTGCTTCGTTACAGTTTTTGTTGAGCAAATGAAATTTTTTGTTTATTTCATTCAGCAAGTCATTGCAAGTGGGAAAATGCTCAAGGTATTCTTAACTATTTCATAATTTTTTTCAGTTTCTTTTCAAACTCTTTCACATCAGTAAACATGTCTGATACCAATTTTCCCCTGCCTTGCAGTCTTATGTTCAATATATTTAGGTGATCAGCTATCTCAGACAAGAAAACTAAGCAAAAAACCCAGTCGGGATCTAAAAATGATACTTGACAATTTCCTTTTTCAGTAAGAATTATTTCAATTTCTAGCGAAGCACAAAAAAAAAAAAACCTAATAGCTTTTCCTTTGCTGAGCCATCTCACTTCAGTATGGTACAATATTCCTCTGTCGTATAGATGTTGATCTTGAATGGCCAGAGCTACAGCGCTTGAGATGATAATAGATATTCCAAGTACTTGACACTTAATTTTATTTAGAAGCTACATGATTCCTCTATGCCTCAATGCCCCCATCTACACCTCAAAGTTCCCCGTCCCCTTAAGATATTTCTAAGATCTTATTCATGCCCCGATCAAGTTCTAACTGACTCTCTAAACTCTCATTAACTCTTACTTTCTTCTATGACCAAGATGCCAGGGCGTGGTAGGTTTGGACAGCCTTGTCAATAGGCTTCCAGAGCAAAAGGACTTCCCTCCCTTTATGGATGGTGCCAAGGCGGGGCTATCAAGAAGGCCTAATGAGTACAAGGAGGGCCTATATGTGTATTTTCCAGGGGCATGTACATACGTACATGTAGGTGTTTGTGCTCGGCTCTCGTGGGAATGTCTTGAACTTTGTGACACTTTTGACCTCCATCGGCAACTGGCACCTAAGTGTTAGAGGCCTATGGATTGAGCCATATATCTTGTCATTTTTCTGTAAACACACATCCTCCCCAAAAAATACAAGGGGAATGTGGGGGTTTAGGATGCTAGAGTGTTGTTAAGATTCTGTTTTACTAAGGGGACTCAAAGTACCGAGCTCGGTTAAGAGCTCACAAACAGACAGGACAGATATTTGTACTTGAACACCCCATCTCTATTACCATTAGTCGGTTAAATGAAACTCAGAATTCAACTTTCTTTTAATTTTGGAAATGCAATGACATTAAAAGAATTGAATTAAATTTCTCAAATTAAATATTATGAAATGCTGCCTCGAATCCCGGAGGTGGTGAGCACAATTTCGTTTCCCAGCACCACGGACGTATGCCAAGACTTTGGCCTCAACTCGATGATTACCTCTGTCACACAGGCAGAGTAGAATACAGGACACTGCAATTTCAGAAACAGAAATGACACACTGTTTATAATGGGAAACTGAAAGCATGAACACACCTATAATGAGTTTCCAATGTCATTTTACTGGACAAAATATATTGGTTATTCACAGCTAACCAGAAATATTTATGCTACCATAATAGCATACAAAACCATTAATTCTTCACTGGTTTTAAAGGAAAACAATATATTCACAATAAATGAAAATTAAGCAAGACAAATACAGTACTGTATGTATTCCTTAAATTGTGGGCAACCACAAAAGTTGCAATGCTTATTACTGATTAACAATTAATATGGTAAAACACTCTATTTAGGATAAAGGAAGAATCTACGAGATAAATACAGTATTCATTCACTTTTAGTTATCAAGAACTTTGCAATGAAAAAAAGGGTGCAAAACCACCTTTTGAGGTATTTGCAACTTATAACTCAAAACACTTTATCCCCAACATATGAAGAATTAGCAAGATAAATACGGTATGCATTCATTAAATTGTGGTTAACAAGTAATATTTGCAAAGCCAACTGGGAAAAATTACCTTTTAAATATTTGCAATTTGTTTAGCAAATAGCTTTATTGACGAGTTTTTGACGTAAAACACTTTATTTACGATGATAGAAAGGGGTGAAATGAAATTAGAATTTATTAGGAAAAGAGATAGATTTTTACGGGCTCATAACCAGGATGAGATTTTCGTTTATCACATTCAATGAAAAGAAACTTCTCAGCAATATATATCAGCTGTAATTTACAGGTTAAGGAATTAACTTTGGCATGTGAGATTCCAGTTTGGTAATCTACAAAATTTCGTGTGTATTGGAATGAAATGAGAATAAAAATCCATAAGATTTATCCAGTAATGAATGTAACTAATTCTCAAAAATAAACCAATTTGCTTTACCCACGAGCTTTACCATACACTATCCCTCACCTTGTTGTTCTAGATGAATTCCTGTGAAGATGCCACGTAATTAAGATTTGAAATAAACTTAGACTGCCCAGGCGAGATGTTGCCTCTGGGCAGTCTCGGCGCCAAAAGAGAGCGTCTCATTGTCCCTCCTGGTGAGTTCATCTGTAGGATACATTTCTAGAGCAGTAATTGGCTCTGATATCATTTTAAGGACTATTTTAGTGGTGGTCCCTGGCAGGCAATTATAGCAGAGATGCAAGGGAGAGACAGTATTTTTAGGTGCAACAAGTGGAAGCAAATAAAATAAAACGAGAATAATAATGAAAAGTTAGGTTACTGGTTTTAATATCTCATAATTTTCTTGGCTCGTAGCAGACAGAAAATAGGAGCATCCTTTATATCGGGGCTATACTTCTACACGTACAAGAAGAGTAAATAAGGTATATTTAAAATTAGCTATAAGCTAAAATACAAATCGCAAATAATCATAATCTGCAAAAGTCAAGAAGTGGGCATTATTTTTTTAGTTAGAAAATAACAGTTATGTTACTAATTTATTTAATAAGGCATCTAACAGCCTCTGGTGACTTTGAGCGAAACACTCTGTCACAAAGGCCCTTTCTAGAGAATATTGATTTAGCAAAATTCTACTACAGAAGGCGAAAAAAGAACAGAGGAAGTTACGGTGACTTCAGTGTTATTATGAGGGATGAGATATCCTTCTCATGGAAAAGAACAAATGAACAATAAGAATGGGATCCACCACTGGAACATATCATACTATTAGTAAAAGTAAACAAGTCTTGTAAACAAAACATTAAATGACATGCAAAACATAAAAGAAATGTGATCAAATTCAAATTTCAAGAAAATTAAATCACAATTAGATATCAGTGAATATCAATATTTAAGTTTATGAATGCTTCACATGCAAGAAGGCAATAATATAATGTAAAAAAAAAAATACAGTATACGCAAATTAAAAATTTGAACCACGTCGTCATTAACATTGGCGACTGGATTTAAAACAGTTTCAGCTATTCAACACTAAACGAAAATGTTTCCACCATGTTCTGGCTTTCAAAGTCCCACAAAGGGAAATATAAAACTACGATCAAAAAATTATTCTTCATCTTTTTCGTCTTCCATTAGGAATAACGTTTGTACGCTAAAATAAACAAGTACAGTACAGTATTAAAGACATAAAAGATAAACATAAAAAATAAACAACACATTAGAGAAATAATCTTTACCGACTAGTCAAATTTAGGCTAACAGCACCAGCTTCCTCATTTGAGGGTAACGACCGTCGACTTAGTAGATCAGCAAGGTCATTGTCCTTGCCATGAACATGTTGGGCAGTGAATTTGAAAAGATTCAGGTAAAGTGCCCACCTTTTCAGGCGAGGATTTAGCTTGTCTGCAGTCTGTAAATATAGGAGAGGTCGGTGGTCGGTTCTCAGTGTAAAATGTTGGCCATACAGGTGGACTTCAAATTTCTTTATGGCCCAATATGCAGCTAGAGCTTCCTTCTCCACGGTGGAGTAATTTCGCTCTGCAGGGCGAAGCCTGCGGCTTGCATATCGCACTGGAGCTACTTCTGCTGAGTTGTCTGATCGGGCTTGCAAGAGCACGGCACCCAGGCCTTCGTCTGAGGCGTCGGTCTGCAAGATAAATGGAAAATCAGGGTTTACCAGTTGTAATACTGGCTCACCTGTCAATGCTTCTCGGAGCTTGAAAAATGCTCTCTCCGCTTCATCTGTCCATTTGACAGGAGAGGATTTACTTTGCTTCGAGGAGGTCAGTTGCTGCAAAGGGGCAGCGATAGTATTAAAGTGTGGAATGAACCGTTGCTAGTAGCCGACACTACCCAGGAATGATCTTAGTTGAGTGACAGTAGCAGGTTTCTCCATATCCTTAATAGCTTGTACCCTGTCATGTAAAGGGGACATAACTCCTTCTCCAACCACGTGGCCGAGATACACACATACACATATACATACAAATGCAATCATATACACATATATACATACACACACATACATACATACATATATACATATATACATACATATATACATACACATATATACATATACATATATATATATATATATATATATATATATATATATATATATATATATATATATATATATATATATATATACATATACATATATACATATATATACACATATATACACACATACACACACATACATACACATATACATATATATACATACATACACACACACAAATATACATATACATACATACATATACATACATATATACATATATATACACATAAACATGCTTATATACATATACACATATATACAAAATAATAAGGTAATCACAATTAGGTAATCACACATATGCACACATACACATACACATATACATACATACATACACATATATATATATATACATATACATACATATACACAAACACATACATATACATATAGAAATATATATATACCCAAAAACACATACATACATATACATATAAAAATACATACATAAAAATATGTACACAGACACACACACATATACATACATATAATTATAAAAATAAAAGCTTGCACATACATACAGATATAGAGGCAAATGAAAAAAGTAAAAATCACTTATAGGTGGCTCTATATGCATGAAATAACAAATGGAAAACTAAAAATGCAACACACAAAAACATATGCATACCCATTAATGCATATCCACACTTACACATGAACAAAAAAGATATGCGCATAAACACCAAAAAAACATAAGAGCATACAAACATACATATAGAAAAGGGAAAGATTAAAGGAAAACTATACATAGACACAACACGGCTGAACAAAGAGGCTGTCTAATTAATTGAAGGCGGTCTGTCTTGGGGAATTATCTTGGCCTGTGTATGTTTGAGGAGTATCTTGTCTACTGCATCAGGCACCCACTGGCCCTTGGACAAATTGAAATTTTTGGATGTATCAATGACGGCTGATTCCACTATCTTGCACTTATATGGACATGAGCTTCTAAACATCATGGTGGCACCATCCCAGTTAATAGTATGCCCGTGTTCTCTCATATGAACAAAGATAGCAGAGTTCTCTTGGCCATATCTGACTGATCTTTTGTGTTCGGTAATTCTCTGCTGCAGAGAACGACCTGTCTGGCCAATGTATGCCTTGGGGCAGTTATTGCATCCTATTTTATACACTCCGGCATTGTTCTCTTTTTTAGTTTTATTAATATTTACTAACTGGCTTCTCAAGGTTTTGGGATATTTGAAAACAAAAGGGGACTCTTTGCCTATGTTTTTGTTAATTTCTTCTAAGGCACAATGAAAGGGAACAATTATCTTATCAGTGCCATAGTATATACACCTTGCTTTGTGCAAGTCGGGGTAAAAAATGATTCATGTTTTCACATATGTAATGTGCTTATTTGATATTTCATGCCCGAATGAGATTCAAGGGAGATTCCAAGATGCTGGAAACAAGCAAATGTGATACCTATCTTCGAAAAGGGAAGGAGGGATACGGCTCTGTACTATAGACCAGTTTCCTTGACCAGCATAGTTTGCAAAGTTATGGAGAAACTACTAAGGAAACATATCTCTCTTCACTTGGAATCCTTCAACTTTTTATCAGTGAGGCAACATGGCTTCAGAGAAGGTAGATCAACAGTAACAAACTTATTAGAATTCTATGATGAGGTAAGCCGAATCTTACAGGCAAGAGAGGGCTGGGCAGATTGCATATTCCTAGACTTCCAGAAAGCGTTTGTCACTGTTCCACATGAGAGACTTATTAGGAAGCTGCAAGCAATGGCTAGAATAGGTGGAAATGTTTTGGAATGGATAAAAACTTACTTAGAAGGAAGGGAACAGAGAGTTAGAGTAAGACACTCAGTGTCTGAATGGAGAAGAGTTAGTAGTGGAGTTCCACAGGGTTCAGTTTTAGTGCCACTTTTGTTCCTTGTATATGTAAATGACCTACCAGAGTCTGTAAATTCATTCATGAATATGTTTGCAGATGATGCAAAGATTGTGAAGAAAGTAAAAAACGAGAACAATGGTAGAGAACTTCAGGAGGATCTAAATAATCTGCATGAGTGGTCAGAAAAGTGGCTAATGAAATTCAATTCTTCAAAATGTAAGGTAATGAGAATGGGTACAAGTGCAAGAAGGCCCAGGCTTGACTACTCGGTGGCTGGAGTACAACTTCAAGAGACATAAAATGAGAAAGATCTAGGAGTTAACATACTGGCAGATTTGTCTCCAGAAATACATATAAATGGCATAGTAAGGGCAGCATATGCATTCTTATCAAATGTAAGGGTAGCCTTCAGCCACATAGACAAGAAAATGTTCAGAAATATTGATGTAACCTATGTGAGGCCAAAACTCGAATATGCAGCCCCCTTTTGGAATCCACACTTGAAAAGGCGCATACCTAAACTTGAAAAAGTTCAAAGATATGCCCCGAAACTGGTGCCAGAAATACGCAATCTCAGTTATGATGAGAGGCTGAGGGAATTAGACTTACCATCACTCGAAGCTAGAAGATTGAGGGGGGATATGGTGACAGTCTTTAAATTCCTTCATGGTTATGATAGAGTGGATAGGGATCGATATTTTGATATGGCTGGCTCTAGAACTAGAGGTCATAGTTTGAAGCTTCGTAAGAAAACTTGTATGCAGGATGTAAGGAAATACTTTTTCAGTGTAAGAGTAGTTGATAATTGGAATTGGCTAAGCGAGGAGGTAGTTAATGCTATCTCAATCCATAGTTCTAAGGACAGGTATGATAAGTATCACTAAGTATAAAATGGAAGCGATCAGGATACGGGAAGATACGAGCTTTGGGCTCTTTCCCGTAAACACAATTAGGTAATCACAATTAGGTAATCACACATAAACACAGTGCCATATAATGGAAGATAAATTTGGAAGGAAAAGAAAGAGAAAGACTGTAAGCCCTTCTCCTTCTCTACCCTTCAAATTATGTACATGAGAAAGAATTACGTCAGCTTAATCCATTATCACTATTATCACAACTATTGCTACCACCATCATGATTAATATTATTATTATCATTATTATTATTATTATTATTATTATTATTATTATTATTATTATTATTATTATTATTATTATTATTATGATGATTATTATTATTATTACTATTATTATTATTATTATTATTATTATTATTATTATTATTATTATTATTATTATTATTATTATTATTATTACTATTATTATTATTATTATTATTATTATTATTATTATTATCATTATTATTATTATTATTATTATTATCATTATTATTATTATTATTATTATTATTATTATTTTTATTATTATTATTATTATTATTATTATTACCACCACCATCATCATTACTACAGCTTTTGTATATAGATAGAGTTATGAATCAAAAGTGCTAATTATTGATGCATATAGACATACACATACATATACATATATATACATACATATACACACATACACATATATATACATATATACATACATATATATATATATATATATATATATATATATATATATATATATATATATATATATATATATATATATATATATATATATATATATATATATATATATACATACATACAAACATACACACGCACACATGTACACACATATACATACATATGAGCTCCTGAGGGAGGGGGCTAGAATACTTCTTCCATGTTCCCCTGCGTGTCGTAAGAGTAGACTAAGTGGGGCGGAGCAAAAGGAATGAGAGACCCCCTCACTGTACTTTCTCTTCCCAGAAAGTCAGAGCATTATTCCTTTACTCAGCCACTCACCTTATAAGGGGAAAAGTGGCTTATGTATATAAAAAGGCATATGAGAGAGAGAGAGAGAGAGAGAGAGAGGAGAGAGAGAGAGAGAGAGAGAGAGAGAGAGAGAGAGAGAGAGAGAGAGAGAGAGAGAGAGAGAGAGAGAGAGAGAGAGAGAGAGAGAGAGAAGGTATTCCCTCCACCTTTCCCCCATTTTTTATTCTCTCAAAAGTTAGAGAAATATCAGATAAGATACAAGAAATTAGACTAAGATGGTATGGTCATGTCGTTAGGAGGGATGAACAGTATGTTGGGAGGAGGGTGATGGAAATGGATATACAGGGTAGGAGAAGGAGAGGGAGACCAAAGCGTAGGTGGATGGATTGCATCAATGATGACCTGAGGTCTAAAGATTTGTTGGGTGATGAGGTATGGGACAGAAACAAATGGAAAAAACTGGCCAGAAACATCGACCCCACATAAAAGTGGGAAAAGATGTAGACGAAGAAGAGGGTAAAAGACTTATATTTTCAATGTTGGGTATACACTAAGTACAGGATATAAGTTCTCTGGGTTGCAAAAGTGCACACAAAGTTCAAAGTAGCTCAGACCAAGAGGTCTGAATTCCTTAAGCTTTGTGCACTCTGTAATGTAGTGTACTAAATTGTTGCCCCCTTCACTCTCACATAAATGGCATTTTGAGTGTTCTGGGTGCTTTCTACCAGTTTTCTCGCAATTCACCTCCCATATATTTCTATAACCAAGTCTTATGCGGGCAGCAACTCTATCACAATCACCTGTAAGCATTTTACCCATGCTGTATTTGTGTCTCAGCCTTCTGAAGTTTTCGTAATGTTGGATTGAACAGCTGCTTGCATGTTGTGTGAGTGTAGAAAGTTCTTGCTCTTCTATAATCTCATTATACAACATTGTTTTGAACTGAGTCAGTGTGGTTATAGATTCAGACACTGAACTCTCAGTTGCCATTTTTGCCAGCCTGTCAGCCTCTTCATTACCTACTATCCCAACATGGAGGGGTACCCATGAAAACTTAACTTGGAGTTTAAGTTTTGCGCAGTTAATAAGAGCCTCTTGAATTTCAGCCATGTGAGTTTTGTAGGAGCTTTTTAATGATCTCAGTGACAGAAGCGCACTCTGTGAGTCACAGAATAAGAAAGCATTTCTCCTAGCACTGAGAACATGTACAAAAGCAAGTTTTAGTCCAACAATATCACATTCAGTGATTGATGACCATTTTGGCATACTCAGTGCTTTGTCAAATATTTGCTGCCCTTCAAAATTTTCATAAACTATAATGCTGCACCCAGACCCTCCTGTACTGCTTGTGTGAGACCCATCAGTGTAAATGCAGAGTGTTTCATTGTTATATGGGAAACTAGTTCCAATAAAGATTTCAATTTCATCTAACCATTGATGTTTTTTAATAATTGGAGCAACATTCGGACCAGATGATAATATTGGAAAGAGAATCTCTGGCCCAATCCTCTTGCAAGGATTTATTAATCGTGCAGGACCACTCTCAGTAAATAGTGTTACATTATGTTTTTTTGTCTCATTGATTATAAGCTTAAATATCTTGGGGTGACTTTATCTTTCATACTGTATGTTACCTTTTATTAGTGATTAAATTATTGTTGGCACTGACTGCGGCCCTTGCAAATGACCAGCATTACATGGATGAGGCTGAGCTGATTTCGCTTACTTAACTCCAGATATCACAGCTGACTGTCTGATATGTTCTATCAAAGGTGGGAGGTTAAATTCATGTTGCATGTTAATAATTCTGGTGTTCATAGGGCAACCAAGAATAATCCTCATAGCTTTGTTCTGAACTTTTTCTAGGGGTCTTAAGATAGAGGTAGTCATAGTACAGAGCTGCAGGGTGTGATAGTCAACTACTGACCTGACATATGCGAGATAGAAAGTTCGGCATATGTTAATTCCAACACCATATACCCTATTGGCAAGAAGCTTTAACGGTCTGAGTCTCTGTTGCAGTCTTTCACACAAATCTTTGACATATTCTGTGTGAGGGGGAGAAGGAACTGGTATTCCCAAATATTTGTGATTTTCGCACACCTTAACCATTTGATTGCTTAATACAAGGTGAGGCTCTTCCGAGATACTGGAAAAGTACTTTGTTTTTGGAGTTGAAATGACAAGACCAATGTCTTTTGATACTTGAGAAAATTCATTAGGTATTATTTGCATATCATTGGCAGAGGGTGCCCTTATACAAATGTCGTCTGCATAACATATGATGGTGCATTCATTATTTGGTAGTCTGAGAGACTTGAGAAGCTTATCCATTAAGATGTTAAAGAGAAAGGGAGACAGAACTCCTCCCTGAGGAGTTCCCAGTGTAAATTCCTTTTCACTGGAAGTAAGATAGCCTTTATAGTACACTTTAGAGGTTCGACTACTTAGGTAGCATCTAATTAGTTGCAGTAGTTTACTTTTGACCCCTAAAGTTGCTTAATGATCCAAAATAATGGTTCTGTTTGCAATATCAAAGGCATTTTGCAAATCTAGAAAAACAGTGACTTCAGAGCAGTGCTCAACATTCATAAATTCTACAAAACAGTCTTTGGTACTTTTTCTTTTCATAAATCCATACAAATATTTGATAATTTTCCCTCGAGAGTGAAATCAAGTCTGTTAAGAATGACTCTCTCAAAGGCTTTGCAGAAGCAGGATGTGAGAGAGATAGGTCTTAATATTGTACTTTCTTTTTTTGGAATTGGAATAATAATGCTTTTTTCCATTGTTCTGGAAGTGTGCCCTCATTATAAATAGTGTTGAATAAAAACTGAAATGGATTAATACCATTACAAATATCATCACTGAGATCTCGGATTATTTGGTACGTAATGCCATCCTCACCCGGAGAGGTGCTCTTCCCATGGGAGAGAGCAAAGTCCAACTCATTTTCGGTTATGTAGTCATTGAATCTGTTCTCTTCCATTGTTCTTGCACAAGATAATTCTATGTTCATCATTCTTTCAAAGTCAAGATTTCTTAATCGTCGTTGAATATCGCAAGGAAGGTTTTCAAAGGAAGATGTCTTAGAGTATTGTAAGAGAAGTTCTTCAGCAAGAGTTTGGGAATCATTTGTTTGTGACACACTGATGCCAGATTTTAGAACTATTAGTATGAACATTGATAGACTGTAGGAAGTTCTGAAAGTGCTTAATTCGGACAACACTTTTAAGCTCATGGTACTCTTGTAGCGTAAGTAGCAGATTTTCAAGAGTGGTTGCATTGTTGTCCCTTTTATACATATCAACTACACTGTCTACCTGTTTTTTAAATTTGTTTAGCTTGTTATCTTCTGTCCAATTGTTTTTCTTCTTGATTGCTTTGTGTTTAGGCTTGTGTATGTAAGTTCTATGGAATAAATATATTCGTTCTATTAAGAGATCATAGATTGCTTGGCCTGTAATGGTCTGAATATCTATATTTTCAAATGTAGAAGCCATAAAAGAGCGAAAAGGGGCAACGAATTCGATAGGAATATTTATCTGCATTTGTTTATGTGCTTGACAAATGCCAGAATCGAGTAGGAATGTGCTCTCAACTGCAAAATGGTCAGACAATAGATCGTCTATTCTTCTACAAGTAAAGTCTTTCCCATATTCTAAACCATGATAAAATATGTGGTCTAGTCTACCACCTCTAAGGTGGGTACGCAAACGTGGTCCTAGTAAGGTAAAATTGCTATCACTAATAAACTCATAGAGCCGTCTGCCATTGTAATTACAGATGTTATCAGATGTTTCTGCAAATTCTTTGTGCCTTGCATTAATATCTCCAGCGAATATAATGTTCTCATAAATAAGAGGATGTGGTAATTTTGCTTCATTGAAGGCATCAGTTCCAATATATGTATTGCAAACATAAAAAGAATTGGTTTTGACATTTATTTTGAAAAGCATGTATGTGACATTCTTGTTATCCTCACCATCATTACTTGGATTAGAGCTGGTTTCGATTAACTGATGGGGAATGCAGTTACTAATATAAGTGGTGAGGCCTTGCTTACTATCAAGCGAATAGTTGGAATAGCCTCTTATGTTGCACAACTGATGAGAGTGCAAACTTTCTTGCAGACATACAAATGTTGGTTTCTCTTTTTTAACATAGTGCAAAATATCCACAAATCTTTTCTTCAAAGAATGAATATTGAAAGTTAAGGTTTTGTAATGCATGAAAAGATCAGAACGCATAATTAGGGCCTTGATAACAAGAATTACAGTAATAATCACAAAAGTAATGAGTACAATAACAATCACCAGTGTCACAACAACAGTTATGGTAACAGTTGTGAGAATGATGATTCACACATACAAGCATACACATATATATGTGTTCCTGAGCATCACGAACAAGCTGCTAACATTCTTGACCTTTTTTTACTTCTAACCCTTCTAACTACTCTTATTCCGTGCTTTCCCCTCTTGGTAAATCTGACCACTCCATGATCTCTGTCTCTTCCAATTTCGCTCCCCCACCACCAATCCCTCCTACTCAACGCCGCCTTTGGCACTTCGAGCGAACTCAATATGAAAATTTGCGTAACTTTCTCTTTGACTGTCCATGGGATGACTACTGCTTTCGGTCCCGCAACCCTGATCGGGTAGCTGTAAAAGTTGCCGAGATCATGACCGCGGGAATGGAGGCGTACATCCCCTCTTCTACAAAAACTTACTTTCCCCCTAAACCTTGGTTTGACCGTGCCTGCTCCATGGCTATCCAGGCTAGGAATCAGGCTCACCGATCTTACCAAGCCTCTCCTTCCGATTTAACTCGCTCTGCTTTTATTATAGCTAGGAATCGCTGTACAGCTCAGATTCGAAGGTCTAAGGCTTCCTTTATAAGAAGGAAAGTTGATGACCTTAACTCCTCTCCCACTGACAAATGCTTCTGGTCCTTAGCCAAAAACCTCTCCCAAAACTTCTGTAACTCAAGCTTTCCCCCTCTCATTCGTTCTGATGGTTCTATAGCTTGCTCTCCCACTGACAAAGCCACTCTCTTTGGCTCTCATTTTTCTGCCAACTCTTCTATCAACGATTCTAGTGCACCTGTTCCTCAGTCTTTTCCCCTCTCTAACCCTATGCCCTCCCTTATCCTTTCTTCACGCAAAGTTCATACGGTTCTTCGCTTACTAAAGACAAACAAGGCATCTGGTCCCGATGGTATCCCTGCAAGGTTCCTTAAGGAGTTTGCAGATGAACTTGCTCCCGTGCTTTGCCGTCTTTTTCACCTCATTCTGTCAACCAGTATCTATCCTTCATCTTGGAAGCATGCTCTAGTTCAACCTGTTCCTAAGAAGGGTGACCGCTCTATTCCTTCTAACTACCGACCTATTGCTCTAACCTCCTCTATTGCTAAAGTTTTCGAAACTTTGCTCAATGCTCACTTCTTGAAACGCCTTGAATCTAACTCACTTATCTCCGATCACCAGTACGGCTTCCGCAAGGCAAGATCCACTGGTGATCTCCTGTCCTAACTTACTCATGTATGGTCATCTTCTCTGAGGAACTATGGGGAATCCTTTGTCGTCGCCCTTGATATCTCTAAGGCTTTTGACAGAGTCTGGCACAAGGCTCTGTTGGCCAAACTCCCTGCCTACGGCTTTACCCCTTCTTTCTGTTCTCTGATTTCCAGTTTTCTCACTGATCGTTCTATATCTGTAGTTGTTGATGGCGCGACATCTAGCCCTTTCTCTGTGTCCAGTGGTGTTCCACAGGGCTCTTTCTTTCACCTACTCTCTTCCTTCTCTTCATCAATGATCTTCTACAGTCCCCATCTTTCTCTCTTCTTCATGCCTTTGCCGATGATTCTACCCTTCACTTTTCCTCTGCCTTTTCTTCACAACCTTCATTTGTTACTCGTAATCAATCTCGTATCACTCTTTCTTCTACTCTTAACTCTGATTTGCAGAGAGTATCTGAATGGGGCACTCAAAATTTAGTTAAATTCAATGCCTCCAAGACACAGTTTCTGGCTATCTCTTTAACTTCTTCTCCTCCTGATGACCCTATTGTCTTTGAAACTAATGAAATTTACCCTCTTAACTCTATCAATATATTAGGAATCCACATAGCCTCTAACTTGTCATGGAGGAATCACATAATCCAAATTTCTAAATCTTCATCCAAAAAATTGGGGGTTTTGTTTCGTTTTCGTTATTACTTTTCCTCTTTGCAGTTACTTAAAATTTACAAAGGTCTTATCCGCCCCTGCTTAGAATACTGCTCACACATCTGGGGTGCTTCTTCCTTTACTTATCTTCTTGATAGGGTTCAATCTAAGGCACTCAGACTCATTAATGATCCTTCTCTTACTTCTAACCTGGATTCTCTCTCTCTTCGCCGTAAGGTATCTTCCCTTTCGCTTTTCTATCGCTACTACTTCCATCGCTGCTCTGATGAGTTGGCGAGTTGCATCCCTCCTCCACTGCCGAGGCCGCGTAACACTCGCCAAGCGGCCTCATCTCACAGGTACTGTGTGGAGATTTGTAGCTCGCGGATTGGTCGGTGCAGCGACTGCTTCTTCCCATCTACCTCCAGACTCTGGAACTCTCTTCCTCCTTCTGTCTTTCCTAATTCTTATGACCTTTCATCCTTCAAAAAGCAGATCTATCGTCATCTCAGAGCCTAGTCCTCCATATCTCTGGGTCCTCTTTACTTTGACTGTTTTTTCTGTCTGTCGTTTTCCTTTGTGTGACATTACCTCATCTCTGCCTTGCCCTTAACTTTTTCTTTTCCTTCGTCTTGGTATTTTCTCGTGCCCGGGCCTTTGTTGATGAGGGCAGTTTCTGCCTATCCCTGTGTCACACTCTTAAAAAAAAAAAAAAAGATACCTGCATATATATATGCAGACACATGCACACACACACATGCACACATGAAACTGCCTAATTATAGTAATAATCATGAAGTTAATGATTATAATAACAATCACTGGTGTCACAACAATAATCATACCAACAGCTATAGGAATACTGATACACATAAACATGCATACACGTATATATGTACATGTACCTGCACACATGTATGCACATACATGCACACACAGATGCATACATACAAATACTTGTATACTCACATGCAAACATGCATACATATACATGCACACAAATACACATGTGCACATGAGCATGAATGCATACCCATGTATGCACACATACATACATGAACACATGAATACACATACACATAAACATCCGCACAGTAAGATACTTATGCATGTTTGCATAAGCATGCATATGCACAGAATATTTTTGTACACATGTGCACAGAGCAGCACATGACCACATACATACAAATACACACATGTGTATGCTCACATACACATGTGTGTACGCATACATCCATACATACACGCAGACGTACTTCCATGTACACTTGTATGCATGCATGCAGTCAAATATACACAAACATATGCACACACATATATGCATATACATATACACCCACTCCCACATACCTACATACATGAGAATCTCCTTATATATGCATGCACATGCAAACACACACATATCTATTTATGAAGAAAAGGTATGACATAGAGATAAGAGACAGGTTCATTGTAGTAAGAAGGGTGTGATTAATTAGAACGAAAGAAAAAATTAAAGAATAGAAAGTTGGGAGAGTGATATCTGCATCTAATTATCTGCAGTGTTAAGGAATTTTACCTGCTCAAGTATGAGGGCTTTACCTTTGTCTTTAGGAGCACGTGATTTTCGGGTTCTTTGAGCTATTTCCTTGTCACTGCCTGTATCATTTTGAGATGACATAGGACAAACCTTAAATGATTCATTTGTTATGCTTTCAAGCTGAATCATTAATGTGGCTACTTGCTCTTTTAAGTTTTTGAGCATCTTTTCATAGGAGTTATTTTTGCACTGTAGTTCTCGGTCATTTTCTGTGAGAGATTGTTCATTCACTGCTACAGTTTGTTCATTCACTGCTACAATGTGTTCCTTCACTGCTACAATTTGTTCCTGATCTGCTTCATCTGTAGTTGTCAGTGATGATTCACCCTCGGCATATCCTGTATCTTGGCTCTCCGAGGTGATACTATCTTCATTCTGATGGGAACAGTTATGCTCCCCCATATTTTCAGTGACTGTGCCACATCGTGAGCAAGTCCGGGACCGAGGAGTTGTTGTGATGGGCCCAGCAGTCTCTGCTGAACATTTTTGATAAGTGTGCCCCTTCTGGCAATAGAGGGAGTGCTGGATGTTGGCTGAAGATTTTTCTTGCACTTTGAGGATAGGGGAATCTTTTATCCCCGGAAATAGGGCGAGTTCTTCTGGAGGATTGACTTCAATTGATTTCCACATCATCTTTAAAGTTGAAGATTCTTTTCCATCATACTTTAAATGTTTAATGCTTTCGATGTATTTCCATCTTCATTTTTAAACAGGGATTGCCGTCGTTCTTTATCCCAAGAAGTAGGAAACCATTTAATGAAGAATGTTTTTAGAGGTGGCTTATCCTTTGACACGAATTGGAGGCCCCCATGCACACCCATTTGCAGTTCTTCAATAAGATGCTTGTTCTTCCTCATGACATATAGATGATTAAAGCACCACTTGCTTTGATTGGGGATACTCAGCGATTGACGGTGATTGGGAAGGAATTTATTCCTCCATTGAAATTTCTCCTCGAGAGATATACCTTCTGGAAAGCTTAGAAGGTGAATATCCTTCCTTGGGAACACAGTCCTAGGTTTGGTACCTCAGTCTTTGGCCAGTACCTTCGTTGAGGAATGTGTTCCCCTTTCAGAAGTGGGGGTAGCCATAAGAAGAGTATTCGGTGATGGGGTGTAAGGAGGGGTGGTCAAATTCAGAGCTTGGTGTCGGTTTCAAGTATATGCCATTTTTTGCACTCAGCCTATCAGACATGTTGTGATTACCTAATTGTGATTACCTAATTGTGTTTACGGGAAAGAGCCCAAAGCTCGTATCTTCCCGTCTCCTCATCGGTTCCATTTTATACTTAGTCATACTTATCATACCTGTCCTTAAAACTATGGATTGAGATAGCATTAACTACCTCCTCACTTAGCCAATTCCAATTATCAACTACTCTTACACTGAAAAAGTATTTCCTTACATCCTGCAAAGAAGTTTTCTTACGAAGCTTCAAACTATGACCTCTAGTTCTAGAGCCAGCCATATCAAAATGGGATATGCTCTTTACCACAGCCGTAACGGTCAGAAACACAGTAACTTGAGTCGGAATTTTCTTTCTTTAAAGTATATATTTCAAAAAAGTAATTTCACTCGATATTTATTTATTTATTTTTTTTATTATTTACATATATAGATTTATATATATATATATATATATATATATATATATATATATATATATATATATATATATATATATATATATATATATAAAACTACGTTTGTATACAATACAAGTGACACTCCCCCCTTCTTTCTATCCTTTCCCCAACAAAAGGATCCTTTTTTTAACGTGACCTAACACCAAGAGTGCCAGGGTCAAACTGGTCTTTCTTCAGTTACGATTCTTTTTCTCTTCAGTTACGATTCTATTTCTATGCCTACAGCTACACTGAATATTTGGATGTTCATTACACATCTTTTATTATCCCTTCACATCTGACAAGTCATTACACTCTTCATCTCTGTTTCTCTTTACTTTATGTATTCTTCGTGCCCAGGCCTGATGAGGGCTGTTTTATTTTTTTTTTTTTTGGCGGGGGGCCATCCTGGCGTCACAATCATAAAAAAAAAAATAACAAAGATAGCAGAGTTCTCTTGCGATATTTGATTTTTCTTTTGTGTTCGGTAATTCTCTGCGGCAGAGAACGAACTGTTTGCCCAATGTATGCCTTGGGGCAGTCCCCTTTGGTATTCAAAAATCCAAAAACCTTGAGAAGCAAACTAGTAAATATTAATAAAAATAAAAAAGAGAACAATGCCTCAAGACATACATTGGGCAATATATTTATATATATATATATATATATATATATATATATATATATATATATATATATATATATATATATATATATATATATATATATATATATATATATATATATATATATATATATATATATATATGAATCTGTAAAAAGAGCGAGAATAATATTACTTAATGACATGTACTTACGCGCTTACATTACCCCCCCCCCCCACACACACACACACAAAACCGGTACCGGCCAATATCCTTAAAATTGGAAGTAAGACTCGGTAACTTTCGGGTGGATAAGAAAAGTGACTCTTTGAAATATATAGGTTGCAGAGCTTATATATTTAATGGAGTGAGAGTCCTTTTCATGAGATTTGTTTTTGAAATCTACGACGATGAGAAAGATGAAACTCAATTGCTGATTATTTTTCACTTTATCATTCCCTTGTCCGCTAAATGAAATGCTCTGGGACTGAGCGAAGGAACTGGGTTGACCACCTTTCGCCTTTTCTTTCAGGAAGGTCAAGGTATACGAGATAGTTCTGGAAGAATAATTACAACTAATGTCCTAAAACTTGGCTCTCTGTATGAGGAGATGGGTCACTTGCTTAGAAGAAAGGCGAATGTAAATGGTTTCATGAACTGAATAAGCCACCCTCCTTACAAGGGGACTTGAGGCCTTTACAGCTTGTTTACTGATAACTCTATTATAAGCAAGTTAGAATAATTATTCCATCTCCAGATTCCACTGGTAAACTTAATCCTTCCCACACCGATACAGATAAATCCTCTTGCAGGCAATTAACCATTTATCTCTTCACTTATTCTGTTTCTATATTAATGTAACGTATCCTCAACTAACGTAAAAAAAACTACCCGGCCACCCTTTGCGGTTATTACGGATTAACTTTTATTGATTAAGGTGTTACAGAAGATGTGTACATTTTCTACAAAATAGTAGCTCGTTGCACAATTATCTAACCTAATCTTGCTTACCCTAACCTTAATAACTACCAAGAAAAATTGGTCCCTTCCTTTTGTGTTAAAATGGCTTATCTTTACAAAAGTAACATATTAAAAACAAAAGGCATCTTCACCAACAGTAACAATATATATAAATGAAGCAAAGATGACTCATTATTTCCACATTTGTGTATAATAGAGTATGAAAACAACACCAAGATTGAGCTGTCGGCATGACGGTACAAAACAATTGACAGCCATTAACAATAAAGCGATAACAGTTGGGTTTGACCCAGACATCATACACCTTAGACACATGGGACCACAAGGTATATAAGCACTTACTAACAACAACGCAATAAAATACCCAACATCTGGGAGCACAGTGTTGTCATCACAATCCCCAACCTCAACAATCACCCACAATACTCTCTTCACTTCGTCCCATTACACTACTCTGCATGCCCTCCAAAGTCTACGAACGACTAATACTGCAACAAATTACACCTCGCATTCCCTTAGTCCCGTCAAAACATGGCTTTAAATCATTACTCTCCAAACACGCTTCTAACAGACCTGATGCAACGACTTTTTTAAAGGAATCAATTTAGTTAGGTCAGCAAACTGAAGACGTTTCATCACATGAGACATGAGTAAACCTTTAATGCCATCCCCCACCATAACTTCACAAATAAAAATGTCAACACAAGCATGCAAAGTAACAAATGATGGGTGGCCAATTACCTTGCAGGCAGGTGTGCACATGTATCATTTGCCGAGCAATTATCAAACATCAGAATATATGCAGTCTCTCAAGAATCAATTTTATCACCCACACTATTGAACCTAAACATGCAAGATCTACCCACACCACACTTACCCTAAGTACGCATGGCTTCTTGCGCAGACGGCATAACTCTCACAAATGTGCATCAAATCAAAAAGTTGCAAATCTCTAGCTCTACCTCAACACACTACACGAATGGTCACTACAATCAGACTTAAATTAGCCCCAGTAAGCCCACAATTTCTCTCCTCACATACTGGACAACAGAACACCGTCGCATTCCACTCTCACCATAAACAATATCCCTTTAACACACATTAATACCAATAATCTTTGGTATGATATATACTACCATAATGTCGTTTAATACGTAACAAACTCCAAAAACAAACTGATACCAAGACGTAATCCTCTCAGGTCACTTGCCATACAACATCGAGGCACTATAAAGAAACCACTATAACAGCACACATACAACATTTGCCCTGCGATAAATTATATAAGCCTTGCTTGGGCTTCTAACCTAACTAAAACAAACCACAACACTCCACAGACTATACAAACAAAAGCACTATAAACAATCACAGGCTGCACAGCCAAAACAGCTACAAACCACTTACACCAAGAAACCTGTCCACAATGTCAAAGACCATCTGGATATAAAAGGCACACGAATAATCGCCTCAGCCTCTACAAACCAACTCCACTTATTACACTACATGGCAGAACACCCCCCACACATAAAGGACCATTAAAACATCACCTAGCACACGATAACACACAAATACTCTCATCTCTTCCTCTACCCATCCAACCCAAACCAGCCTTTGCAAAAACATCCATATTCAGCTAACTCGCTCAATGACATCACTCAGCTGGATAGTAGGAGTAGTTTATTGACAAACAAGAATTACATTTTTCTTTTTTGTACAATACAATGAATTACAAAGACAATAAAAACAAATAATCAAAAACATGAAGATACCAACAATATCACCACTTATATGTCAATAAAAAAAACACACATTACAATATATTCAACTGAATATGAGTTACCTCATACTCCATTATTTAATATTACATTCAACATCCTAAAAATAATTTCAAAACCTCATTAACATATTCACATAAATCTACTAAATGAAAATCATTCAGCAAATTATCCAAAGAAGTAAAATCTAATTGATTATAAGCTTCACGAATATGTTGTGATAAAGGGCACTCCAGCAAAACGTGACATTCATCTTGTACCACAATATTATTACAATTACATACTCTAGCCTCTCTGGCTAAGCTACTCCACCTTCCTGTTTCTATCTTTAAGTTGTGAGACATTAATCTAAATCCGGTAAAAGATACTCTTAAATAGTCAGGTATATATACACTCTTTTTGTATTTCGTATGCACATCAAAGCTAGAGTTAATCTCAGATCGGTAATTAACAAACTTATTAGCACTGTCTGGCTTACAGCATATCTGTTGTTTTAGTCGCCCCATCGTAAATTCATTCGTTCCATCTTCCAAACAACGTGACAGCATTCTAAAACCTGGTGTATTCTATCGCCTGCACAGGTCAAATACCAAATTAAATGGTTCATCGTGATTTATGTTATTAAATCTTGATCTTAAACATTTTTTCATTTCTTAATGATTTCATTATGACAGGTGTTTATTCCCACTTCAACCAAACATAAGGAAGATGGAGTAGTGCTTCTTACACCCAACAGACACTTGACTAATTTATTATATAATTGTTCTATACATTTTACATTAGATGTTAACCAACTCTCCGAACTATACAGCAGAGAAGCTGTAAGGGCAGCATTGAAAACTTTCATCTTATACTGAAAAGGCATAGTACTATTTGCAGCACAAAACACAGCAAACTTATTAAATGATGGAGTAGTTGAAGTTACATGAAGTGCTAGTACTGACTCCATAGTTCCCAAGTCTGTAAACCATTCCCCCAAATATAGATATCTTGGACAATACTGGATAACTAAAGTATCCATGATAAAAGGTTCCCTATCTTTTTCATTACCATTTACAACCAAAAACTTAGTCTTTTTTCATTAATAACCATGCCATATTCAGAGCAATATTCAGATAAGATCATATGTTTCCTTTAGCACATAATCCGAGACGTCGCCAAGATGGCTGTGTCATCCATCATCAATAAAGCGTGTAACATTCCCAAGTATCTATCTTCTCCTATCCTTTCTTTAACCATTTTAATCATTTTAACAATGTACATGATAAATAAGAGACAGCTAATTGGTGCCCCTTGCCTTACCCAAATAGAAAATAATATTATTGCTGACTTAAGAGTATTTTTTGTACATTTATATATTCCATATTATGCCAAAAGCATCTTTCTACCACATCCCATTGACTTCAGATGTTTAATCATCCTATCACGAGGCACTTGGTCGTAAGCCTTACTAAAATCTACGAATAAACAGTATAATTTCTTCTTTTTCCAAAGTGCATAATCGATCAACAAGCGAAGAGATACAATATGTTCAATACAGCCCCTGTTTTCTTGACCCACAGCCTAACACTTATCGATTGGACACCATAAATTTAACCTAACCATGAGAAGTATATTATAATCTTTAGCTAAAGTATTCATGATACTAATACCATGGTAATATCCGCAGTCAAATCTGTCGCCACTCATGAATAAAGTAATTAGTTTACTATAGCACCAGGATGCTGGATAACAAGCATAATAAAATACTAAATTAAATACTGTCAGAAAAAAATATTAGCCATGTTACAGGTAATGATGAAAACAGAAAGGGGCAAATCCCGATATAACTCTTGTTTTTCTTTAGTTTATGTGATGCTATCTCTAATTCCCTATATGTAAAGGGGTCATCTAACAATGAAATGTACGGTGGTGAGTCTACATCTAGATCATCATTTACAACTTCTACTGTCGAGTTCAACAAGTTTTCAAAATGCGTTTTGAATTGGGAATCATCTGGCCCCTCAGTTGTTCCTTCTGATGGTTCACCCTTCCAGTCAATAGAGCGCCAAATTAACCTAGAGTCATCCCTCTCTAACAGCTTTTTCCATCTTGGTTGTCCCTGCTCCCATGAATTAAGACCCTCATTAGGACTGTTTAGGTTAGCTTTTGCCACAGAGTTTATTATTTTACAAGCATTGTCTACTACCAAAGTAACATTTACGTCTTCATGACCATTAATATCAGGAGGAGGACACTCCTCTAAAGCCCCCCTAAATTCAGTCAAATTTACATTCCTATAAGATGGTCCAGTACTAGCATAATAATGGTCCACTAGAGGTATATAAGACTGACCAAGCATTTGAGATCTCTCTAAAAGATCTGATCCCGATATATAACTATAAGATGCAAAATTGAACTGGAGACTCAAAGGAGCATGGTCTGATCCAGATATTTCGCAATGGCCATACAATTCTTGTATTAAAGTTACAATTTCTGGTTTTACAAGGCACAAATCAATTTCTGACTTCCAAACAGACCCTTGTCTATAGGACAAATCACCACTTAATATCTTTTTCCCCGCATTCAAGTGAGTGCCTATCACCAGACAGGTACTTTTACATATTTCGATTAAGTGTCGTCCATGACTATTCAGAGTAAAGTCTTTCGTTCCGCTTTACTCATAAGCAACATTGTCACAGCTGGTAATGGTAGGTTTGGCTACACGAGAATTAAATTCTCCTATTACAACTATTCTAGTATGCTCCATTAGTTTAGCAACCAAATTACCAAATAATGACAGTTCAAAATAAGGTGAATCTAGTGGGGGAATATATACTCCTCCAAAAATCAAAGATGCAAAGCAAGATTTTCAAGCCAGATCTGTCCCTCTATATTCATATCAACATTCTTTACATATCTCAGAATTTAACATTTTATAAGTAGTGCAACTCCCCCCCCCTTTTTTTTTCTCATTTACTTAAGATGGATTCTGATACACTGTAAATCCCGGAACACTAAAACAATAACTGGTTTGGGTTTCTAACAACCATACAATGTGAAACTTTAAAACAAAAGACAAAATATCCTCATTTTGCAGTGCATCCCCCACACCTGCGACATTCCATGCACGAACCTGCAATCTATTCAAACAACTATCCAACTGTGACCTCCGTAGAAAAAATTAGGTGCATATCTATCGATCACTAGTCCATCTCGTAGAAATACCCGTTGTTCAGCATCATACACAACAGTTGTTCCTTGATTCTCTGGTTTTTCCTTTTCCTCTTTTTTCTCCTGCGCAATCTTCTAATTTCTCTTCTAACAGCCGGGTGGACATCTTTCCTTACGTAAACTGACATTCATTCATTCGAATCCCCCAGTCCCCGAGAAGACAGGCCCTTCTGAGCTACCAGAAGAGGCCGAACGACTCCGTCAGTGATACCTGTCCAGGATGTAACACACCACCTCATCCAATCTAGCTCATTATGGAAGATTCCACAGCATAATCACATACGCAAATAACAAAACATACACTCCCCGAAGGCTCTTGAGGTAAGGCCGATCTCAGCAATGGCATTCATTAGGGACTCAGGTCTGTTTGGTTAGGCAGCATAGGGGACAACAACAACAAAGCTAAAACAAGCACACAATATTTTTAGAGTCCAACTGTGCGACATAATAAGAAACTACTTACTAAAAACAACAAATAAAGGACAAAGTATTCAAACAATGCATCTACTGCCTGATGTGTATGTGGTATAAAAAATCCACTCAGCTCAAAATCAAACAAGTACACAAGGGTGTTAGAACTAGAAATTTGTATTATAACAACAAATATCTAGTCTCAACCATGTCAAGAAATATTTTTAATGAATGATCTATGTGGCATAACAAGTCGCCATCACTAACTATTACATTAGGGAAACGAGGATGATACAGCTTAATCTATGTGCTACGAAACACAGATCGCCACCAATAACACAACCACCAAAATAGACGAACAAGGTCGCAAGTGCTTCGAGTTTGTGGAATAAAAAAAATAAAAAAATAAATAAAAAAAAGTTATTGCGCCTTAAACTATGTGGTATGACAGCAAACTTTTCCTCACCACCCCTAACAATAACTGAAACACCAAAACAATCTAGAACACCATACAGCAAAAAAACAAGGTTGTTACAGTTTGATCGTGTAGCATTTAAAAATAAAATGCTACTCACCGCCACCAAACCAGCAAGCAAGTTGTTATTCCTTCATCTATGTGGTATGTCAACAAAACATTTTCATTACCGTTAATTACAGTATCAAGCACACAAGGTCGTTACTCTTTGGTCTGTGTAGTCTAACAACAAAATTATACTAATACAGCAAACACTAAAATTTACCAAACAAAAAGTTGATATTGCCTTGTCTGTGTGGTAAGGCTGAAATAAAAGACTAGAAAGCAATCTCTAAACCTATATATAGTACCACAATTCCATAAAATTGAGAGTAAAAATGCTCTTATATATAATCAGCCAACATCATTCATAACTCAAGCCATAATCCTTGAATTGTATCCCTCTTCAGACCTGTTATATGCCCCATTTTAAACCACAAAGCAATAGATCATTATCAATTTACACTTCCCATTTGTAGCAGACTCTATAGCTAGACGAAAGCTGGAACAACCCTTGATTAATGCACATTCCAATCATTGCCATTTTTTTTTTTTTTTTTTGCACATGCTTGGAATTACTAAGAGAGAAATAATGTTAAAGTTTTTAAGCTTCTTGATGAATCATTGTGATAGTCTACTTTAAATAATACATTCTGTTTTAAAGAATAGGTTCAATATTTATTTGAACAACTTGAAAGTATTCTTTAATTATCCAAAGTAACTATTAAGAGTACATAAAATGAAAACAATCATTTGAATTTACAATAATAATAATAATAATAATAATACTAATAATAATAATAATAATAATAATAATAATAATAGTAACAATAATAATAATAATAATAATAATGATAATAATAATAATAATAATAATAATAATAATAATAATAATAATAATAAAAATAATAATAAATTCAAAACTAATTTTAAATTTCTCACTGTCCTTACTCTAGAGCTAATTTACATCACCGAAAAATTATCAGAAAAAATAAATACTAAAAATACACTACAGGAAATACGGGTGTAGAACAATTTCTTCTCTCGCCATGAATGTTTAATACTCATGCACTCGATATATATATATATATATATATATATATATATATATATATATATATATATATATATATATATATATATATATATATATATATATATATATATGTGTGTGTGTGTGTGTGTGTGTGTGTGTGTGTGTGTGTGTGTGTGTGTGTGTGTGTGTGTGATAACCTAATTGTGATTACCTAATTGTGTTTACGGGAAAGAGCTCGAAGCTCGTATCTTCCCGTCTCCTGACCGATTCCATTTTCTACCTAGTGATGCTTATCATACCTGTCCTTAAAACTACGGATTGAGATAGCATTAACTACCTCCTCGCTTAGACAATTCCAACTATCAACTACTCTTACACTGAAAAAGTATTTCCTTACATCCTGCAAACAACTTTTCTTACGAAGCTCCAAACTATGACCTCTAGTTCTAGAGCCTGCCACATCAAAATATCGATCCCTATCCACTCTATCATAACCATGAAGGAATTTAAAGACTGTCACCATATCCCCCCCTCAATCTTCTAGCTTCGAATGATGGTAAATCTAATTCCCTTAGCCTCTCATCATAACTGAGATTGCGTATTTCTGGCACCAGTTTCGTGGCATGTCTTTGAACTTTTTCAAGCTTAGCTATGTGCTTTTTCAAGTGCAGATTCCAAAAGGGGGCTGTATATTCAAGCTTTGGCCTCACATAAGTTACATAAATATTTCTGAACATTTCCTTGTCCGTGTGTCTGAAGGATACCCTTACATTTGATAAGATTGCATATGCTGCCCTTACTATGCCATTTATATGTATTTCTGGAGACAAATCTGCCAGTATGTTTACTCATACATCTCTCTCATTTTATGTCTCTTGAAGTTGTACTCTAGCCACCGAGTAGTTAAGCTTGGGCCTTCTTGCACTTGTACCCATTCTCATTACCTTACATTTTGAAGGATTGAATTTCATTAGCCACTTTTCTGACCGTTCATGCAGACTATTTAGATCTTCCTGAAGTTCTCTACCATTGTTCTCATTTCCTACTTTCTTCACAATCTTTGCATCATCTGCAAACATATTCATGAATGAATTTACAGACTCTGGTAGGTCATTACATATACAAGGAACAAAAGTGGTGCTAAAACTGAACCCTGTGGAACTCCACTACTAACTCTTCTCCATTCAGATACTGAGTGTCTTACTCTAACCCTCTGTTCCCTTCTTTCTAAGTAAGTTTTTATCCATTCCAAGACACTTCCACCTATTCTAGCCATTGCATGCAGCTTACTAATAATTCTCCCATGTGGAACAGTGTCAAATGCTCTCTGGAAGTCTAGGAATATGCAGTCTGCCCAGCCCTCTCTTTCCTGCAATATTCGGTTTACCTCATCATAAAATTCTAATGAGTTTGTTACTGTTGATCTACCCTCTCTGAAGCCATGTTGCTTCACTGACAAAAAGTTGCAGGATTCCAAATGAAGAGAGATAAGTTTCCTTAGTAGTTTCTCCATAACTTTGCAAACTATGCTGGTTTAAGGAATCTGGTCTATAGTTTAGAGCCGTATCCTCCTTCCCTTTTTGAAGATAGGTATCACGTTTGCTTGTATCCAGGATCTTGGAATTTCCCCTGACTCCAGTGACTTTTTAAATATGATACTTAGTGGCACTGATATTGAGTCTGTGCATTTTCTAAGTGTGTGTACTTACCTATTTCTACTTACCTAATTATGTTTACGGGAAAGAGCTCAAAGCTAGTATCTTCCCGTCTCCTGGTCAATTCCATTTTATACTTAGTGATACTTATCATACCTATCCTTAAAACTATGGAATGAGATAGCATTAACTACCTCCTCGCTTAGCCAATTCCAATTATCAACTACTCTTACACTGAAAAAGTATTTCCTTACATCCTGCAAACAACTTTTCTTACGAAGCTTCAAACTATGACCTCTAGTTCTAGAGCCTGCCATATCAAAATATCGATCCCTATCCACTCTATCATTACCATGAAGGAATTTAAAGACTGTCACCATATCCCCCCTCAATCTTCTTGCTTCGAGTGATGGTAAGTCTAATTTCCTCAGCCTCTCATCATAACTGAGATTGCGTATTTCTGGCACCAGTTTCGTGGAATGCCTTTGAACTTTTTCAAGCCTAGCTATGTGCTTTTTCAAGTGTGGATTCCAAAAGGGGGCTGCATATTCGAGTTTTGGCCTCACATAGGTTACATAAATATTTCTGAACATTTCCTTGTCTATGTGCCTGAAGGCTACCCTTACATTTGATAAGAATGCATATGCTGCCTTTACTATGCCATTTATATGTATTTCTGGAGACAAATCTGCCAGTATGTTTACTCCTAGATCTCTCTCATTTTCTGTCTCTTGAAGTTGTACTCCAGCCACCGAGTAGTCAAGCTTGGGCCTTCTTGCACTTGTACCCATTCTCATTACCTTACATTTTGAAGTATTGAATTTCATTAGCCACTTTTCTGACCACTCATGCAGATTATTTAGATCCTCCTGAAGTTCTCTACCATTGTTCTCGTTTTTTACTTTCTTCACAATCTTTGCATCATCTGCAAACATATTCATGAATGAATTTACAGACTCTGGTAGGTCATTTACATATACAAGGAACAAAAGTGGCCCTAAAGCTGAGCCTTGTGGAACTCCACTACTAACTCTTGTGTGATTACCTAATTGTGATTACCTAATTGTGTTTACGGGAAGGAGTCCAAAGCTCGTATCTTCCCGTCTCCTGATCGTGTGTGTGTGTGTGCTTGTGTGTGTGTGCGTGTGTGTGTGTGTGTGTGTGTGTGTGTGTGTGTGTGTGATTACTTAATTGTGATTACCTAATTGTGATTACCTAATTGTGATTACCTACTTGTGTTTACGGGAAAGAGCTCAAAGCTCGTATCTTCCCGTCTCCTGATCAGTTCCATTTTATACTTAGTGATACTTATCATACCTATCCTTAAAACTATGGATTGAGATAGCATTAACTACCTCCTCGCTTAGCCAATTCCAATTATCAACTACTCTTACACTGAAAAAGTATTTCCTTACATCCTGCAAACAAGTTTTGTTACGAAGCTTCAAACTATGACCTCTAGTTCTAGAGCCTGCCATATCAAAATATCGATCCCTATCCACTCTATCATTACCATGAAGGAATTTAAAGACTGTCACCATATCCCTCCTCAATCTTCTTGCTTCGAGTGATGGTAAGTCTAATTTCCTCAGCCTCTCATCATAACTGAGATTGCGTATTTCTGGCACCAGTTTCGTGGAATGCCTTTGAACTTTTTCAAGCCTAGCTATGTGCTTTTTCAAGTGTGGATTCCAAAAGGGGGCTGCATATTCGAGTTTTGGCCTCACATAGGTTACATAAATATTTCTGAACATTTCCTTGTCTATGTGCCTGAAGGCTACCCTTACATTTGATAAGAATGCATATGCTGCCTTTACTATGCCATTTATATGTATTTCTGGAGACAAATCTGCCAGTATGTTTACTCCTAGATCTCTCTCATTTTCTGTCTCTTGAAGTTGTACTCCAGCCACCAAGTAGTCAAGCTTAGGCCTTCTTGCACTTGTACCCATTCTCATTACCTTACATTTTGAAGTATTGAATTTCATTAGCCACTTTTCTGACCACTCATGCAGATTATTTAGATCCTCCTGAAGTTCTCTACCATTGTTCTCGTTTTTTACTTTCTTCACAATCTTTGCATCATCTGCAAACATATTCATGAACGAATTTACAGACTCTGGTAGGTCATTTACATATACAAGGAACAAAAGTGGCCCTAAAACTGAGCCTTGTGGAACTCCACTACTAACTCTTGTGTGATTACTTAATTGTGATTACCTAATTGTGTTTACGGGAAGGAGTCCAAAGCTCGTATCTTCCCGTCTCCTGATCGTGTGTGTGTGTGTGCTTGTGTGTGTGTGCGTGTGTGTGTGTGTGTGTGTGTGTGTGTGTGTGATTACTTAATTGTGATTACCTAATTGTGATTACCTAATTGTGATTACCTACTTGTGTTTACGGGAAAGAGCTCAAAGCTCGTATCTTCCCGTCTCCTGATCAGTTCCATTTTATACTTAGTGATACTTATCATACCTATCCTTAAAACTATGGATTGAGATAGCATTAACTACCTCCTCGCTTAGCCAATTCCAATTATCAACTACTCTTACACTGAAAAAGTATTTCCTTACATCCTGCAAACAAGTTTTCTTACGAAGCTTCAAACTATGACCTCTAGTTCTAGAGCCTGCCATATCAAAATATCGATCCCTATCCACTCTATCATTACCATGAAGGAATTTAAAGACTGTCACCATATCCCCCCTCAATCTTCTTGCTTCGAGTGATGGTAAGTCTAATTTCCTCAGCCTCTCATCATAACTGAGATTGCGTATTTCTGGCACCAGTTTCGTGGCATGTCTTTGAACTTTTTCAAGCCTAGCTATGTGCTTTTTCAAGTGTGGATTCCAAAAGGAGGCTGCATATTCGAGTTTTGGCCTCACATAGGTTACATAAATATATCTGAACATTTCCTTGTCCATGTGCCTGAAGGCTACCCTTACATTTGATAAGAATGCATATGCTGCCCTTACTATGCCATTTATATGTATTTCTGGAGACAAATCTGCCAGTATGTTTACTCCTAGATCTCTCTCGTTTTCTGTCTCTTGAAGTTGTACTCCAGCCACCGAGTAGTCAAGCTTGGGCCTTCTTGCACTTGTACCCATTCTCATTACCTTACATTTTGAAGTATTGAATTTCATTAGCCACTTTTTTGACCACTCATGCAGATTATTTAGATCCTCCTGAAGTTCTCTACCATTGTTCTCGTTTTTTACTTTCTTCACAATCTTTGCATCATCTGCAAACATATTCATGAATGAATTTACAGACTCTGGTAGGTCATTTACATATACAAGGAACAAAAGTGGCCCTAAAACTGAGCCTTGTGGAACTCCACTACTAACTCTTGTGTGATTACCTAATTGCGATTACCTAATTGTGTTTACGGGAAGGAGTCCAAAGCTCGTATCTTCCCGTCTCCTGATCGTGTGTGTGTGTGTGCTTGTGTGTGTGTGCGGTGTGTGTGTGTGTGTGTGTGTGTGTGTGTGTGTGTGTGTGTGTGTGTGTGTGATTACTTAATTGTGATTACCTAATTGTGATTACCTAATTGTGATTACCTAATTGTGTTTACGGGAAAGAGCCCAAAGCTCGTATCTTCCCGTCTCCTGATCGTGTGTGTGTGTGTGTGCGTGTGTGTGTGTGTGTGTGTGTGTGTGTGTGTGTGTGTGTGTGTGTGTGTGTGTGTGATTACTTAATTGTGATTACCTAATTGTGATTACCTAATTGTGTTTACGGGAAAGAGCTCAAAGCTCGTAACTTCCCGTCTCCTGGTCAGTTCCATTTTATACTTAGTGCTACTTATCATACCTATCCTTAAAACTATGGATTGAGATAGCATTAACTACCTCCTCGCTTAGCCAATTCCAATTATCAACTACTCTTACACTGAAAAAGTATTTCCTTACATCCTGCAAACAACTTTTCTTACGAAGCTTCAAACTATGACCTCTAGTTCTAGAGCCTGCCATATCAAAATATCGATCCCTATCCACTCTATCATTACCATGAAGGAATTTAAAGACTGTCACCATATCCCTCCTCAATCTTCTTGCTTCGAGTGATGGTAAGTCTAATTTCCTCAGCCTCTCATCATAACTGAGATTGCGTATTTCTGGCACCAGTTTCGTGGCATGCCTTTGAACTTTTTCAAGCCTAGCTATGTGCTTTCTCAAGTGTGGATTCCAAAAGGGGGCTGCATATTCGAGTTTTGGCCTCACATAGGTTACATAAATATTTCTGAACATTTCCTTGTCTATGTGCCTGAAGGCTACCCTTACATTTGATAAGAATGCATATGCTGCCCTTACTATGCCATTTATATGTATTTCTGGAGACAAATCTGCCAGTATGTTTACTCCTAGATCTCTCTCATTTTCTGTCTCTTGAAGTTATACTCCAGCCACCGAGTAGTCAAGCTTGGGCCTTCTTGCACTTGTACCCATTCTCATTACCTTACATTTTGAAGTATTGAATTTCATTAGCCACTTTTCTGACCACTCATGCAGATTGTATAGATCCTCCTGAAGTTCTCTACCATTGTTCTCGATTTTTACTTTCTTCACAATCTTTGCATCATCTGCAAACATATTCATGAATGAATTTACAGACTCTGGTAGGTCATTTACATATACAAGGAACAAAAGTGGCCCTAAAACTGAGCCCTGTGGAACACCACTACTAACTCTTGTGTGATTACCTAATTGTGATTACCTAATTGTGTTTACGGGAAAGAGTCCAAAGCTCGTATCTTCCCGTCTCCTGATCGTGTGATTACCTAATTGTGATTACCTAATTGTGTTTACGGGAAAGAGCCCAAAGCTCGTATCTTCCCGTCTCCTGATCGGTTCCATTTTAGACTTAGTGATACTTATCGTACCTGTCCTTAAAACTATGGATTGAGATAGCATTAACTACCTCCTCGCTTAGCCAATTCCAATTATCAACTACTCTTACACTGAAAAAGTATTTCCTTACATCCTGCAAAGAAGTTTTCTTACAAAGCTTCAAACTATGACCTCTAGTTCTAGAGCCAGCCATATCGAAATATCGATCCCTATCCACTCTATCATAACCATGAAGGAATTTAAAGACTGTCACCATATCCCCCCTTACTCTTCTAGCTTCGAGTGATGGCAAGTCTAATTCCCTCAGCCTCTCATCATAACCGAGATTGCGTATTTCTGGCACCAGTTTCGTGGCATGTCTTTGAACTTTTTCAAGCTTAGCTATGTGCTTTTTCAAGTGCGGATTCCAAAAGGGGGCTGCATATTCGAGTTTTGGCCTCACATAGGTTACATAAATATTTCTGAACATTTCCTTGTCCATGTGCCTGAAGGCTACCCTTACATTTGATAAGAATGCATATGCTGCCTTTACTATGCCATTTATATGTATTTCTGGAGACAAATCTGCCAGTATGTTTACTCCTAGATCTCTCTCATTTTCTGTCTCTTGAAGTTGTACTCCAGCCACCGAGTAGTCAAGCTTGGGCCTTCTTGCACTTGTACCCATTCTCATTACCTTACATTTTGAGGTATTGAATTTCATTAGCCACTTTTCTGACCACTCATGCAGATTATTTAGATCCTCCTGAAGTTCTCTACCATTGTTCTCGTTTTTTACTTTCTTCACAATCTTTGCATCATCTGCAAACATATTCATGAATGAATTTACAGACTCTGGTAGGCCATTTACATATACAAGGAACAAAAGTGGCCCTAAAACTGAACCCTGTGGAACTCCACTACTAACTCTTCTCCATTCAGACACTGAGTGTCTTACTCTAACCCTCTGTTCCCTTCCTTCTAAGTAAGTTTTTATCCATTCCAAGACATTTCCACCTATTCTAGCCACTGATTGCAGCTTCCTAATAAGTCTCCCATGTGGAACAGAGTCAAATGCTTTCTGGAAGTCTAGGAATATGCAATCTGCCCAGCCCTCTCTTTCCTGTAAGATTTGGCTTACCTCATCATAAAATTCTAATAAGTTTGTTACTGTTGATCTACCTTCTCTGAAGCCATGTTGCCTCACTGACAAAAAGTTGAAGGATTCCAAGTGAAGAGAGATATGTTTCCTTAGTAGTTTCTCCATAACTTTGCAAACTATGCTGGTCAAGGAAACTGGTCTATAGTTCAGAGCCGTATCCCTCCTTCCCTTTTTGAAGATAGGTATCACATTTGCTTGTTTCCAGCATCTTGGAATCTCCCCCGACTCCAGTGACTCCTTAAATATGATACTTAGTGCCACTGATATTGTGTTTGCGCATTTTTTAAGCACATGAGGGGATATGTCATCAGGACCTGTAGCTTTATGAACATATAAATCCATCAGCGCTTTGCATACCTCTGTGGCTGTAAGGTTGATGTTCTCTAATACCGGCCCTTGAGCTTCTATCACTGCAATCTGAGGGGGTGGGGTATTTTCTACTGTAAATACTGACTGAAACTCCTTGTTCAATTCTTTGCAGATCTCTTCATCCGTCTCAGTGATGCTTCCATCCGCTCTCTTTAGCCTTAAAACCTGTTCTTTTACCTTCAGTTTTCCTCTGATAAAGCTGTGGAAAAGCTTGGGATTTTCTTTAGCCTTCCTGGTGATGTCCCTCTCATAATCTCTCTCTGCCTCTCTCCTTTTACTTAGGTAGTCATTTCTTGCTCTTTTGTAGGTTTGCCAGGCATTTATGTTTTTTCTCCTCCTATACCTTTTCCAGCATTTGTCTCTCCACTCCTTAGCTCTTTTACACCCATTATCGAACCATTTCTCTCTGGCATGAATTACACCTACTTTGGTGACAGGTATGCAGCAATCTACTATCTTCCCATATTTCTCACAAAAGATGTCATACATTTCTTGTACAGATTTGTTGTAAAATAAGGTTCTCCAGTCAATAACTGCAAAAAGCTCATTCATTTTGATGTAATCTCCTTTCCAATAGTTCCTCCTCATGTCCTCAGTGCCTCTACTCTCAGGAAGAATATCTTCAATGATATACTCCATCAACAACACACAGTGGTCACTCTTTCCAATTGGTGGTTCATACTCAATATTTTCAATATCCAACACATTATCTGTGAACACTAGATCAAGTAGTGATGGCTCATCCCCACCCCTGGTTCTTGTTGGTTCCATTACATGTTGGTGTAGGAAATTCCCTTGTACGCAATCTAGGAATCTTGCCCCAAATGAGTCCTCACCACTGTGTGGGTCAAGATTTATCCAATCTATCTCTTTATGATTAAAGTCTCCCATAATCAAAATCCTACATTTTTTCTCCCGTACCATGTTAACAACTGAGTTTATGACTTCAATAGTACCTATATGACTTTCCTCATAAATTTCAAGCCTATTTTGGTTCCTTGGTGGGTTGTATACAACAGTTATTATAATGCTCTCTGACCCAGTATTTATGCGAGCAACAAGAAATTCCTTGAACTCACTTTCTATAGCCAAGTTTATTTCTTCAACTTGAATCCTCTCACTTATGAGCAGTGCTATCCCTCCACCAGTCCTCTCACATCTTTCAACCCTTAGTATTCTGAAGCCCTTAGGACAAACTGTGACACTGTTTATGTCCTCACTCAACTTAGTCTCTGTAATTGCTACTATATCTGCCTTACTATTGTGAATCCTATCTTTTAATTCTACTGCCTTACCAGCTAATCCATCAGCATTTGTGTATAACAATCTTAATGAGGCCTCATCCCCTGATCTTCTGTCATTATCTTCTTTATCTCCCCTTTGTCTGGAAGTATTCTGTAACGAAAATTTTTCTTCTCTTCTTCATTTCTTTCATCATTTAACCTTCTTGCCTCTTGCAACAAGTTTTTGATCTTTCCCATCTCTTCCTGTGTTCTGTATCGTCTAATGAACACTTCTTTGCATTCTTGAAGGTCTTTTAGACTTTTTTTTCTCAACAATATTTCCCTACATGTTTCCCCTCTCTCAAAGGTTACTTTTGTTGGTCTCGGCTTTCCTTCCCTCGAATATTTACCTAGTTGGTGTATGTTTACAATATCCTCAGGACCACATACTACTCCAAGCTTTCTTATCAGGTCTACAACGCTAGCTTTATTTTCTTCAAGTCTCCCCTGCCATGTTGGCTCCTGGGATTCACTTATGCCTGAGATTACCACTGTCTTCTCCTTATCAAGTGCCTGTCTGATGAGTGGGTTTGCCCTTTCCATCACAACGTCTTTCATTTTTTCGATTACTGCCTCTTTATAGTCAACTGTTTGTATGTTTTCCAGTGCCACCACCTTTACAGCCTCTTTTACTGCCACATTCCCCTTTAGTGCATCAGCAAAGGACGTTTTCATGGCATCATTTTCCATATTCAGCTCCTGGAACTCTTTTCTGAACTGTTCAATGTTTTCCTTAATCTGAACATTCCAAGCAGCATTCTCGTCTCTCTCAGAAGAGAGCAGCGAACTAACATCTAATTCTTTTAGGTTGTCATTCAGCTGTTTGTTTTTATCTTCTTGTTTAGAAATTCTAGATTCTAGTTGACTCTTTTCCCCTTCCAGCTTCTTTATTCTTTTTTCTAGTTCCTTTCTCTCCTGCCCTTGTGCTTTATTTGCCTCCTCCAAAGATCTTATTTGTTTTCTGAGTGTTTCATTCTCTTTCATTTCTCCATCCATATTCCGAATTTTATCATCAAGGCTTATAACCATTTCCTCTAACTTCTTGATTCTCTGTTTAAGTCCCCTGATGACTACCCCTTCTCCCGACATTTTTATGTTCTCCCTCTCACAGAATATAGAAAGAAGACGAGAAAGAGGAAAAAAAAGAAAAGAGAAAAACTTCTAATTTAGCTTCACACAGAATTTTTTTTTATATCTCCATATAAGTGCTATTTAGTGACTCAGTTTGTCTCCTTTCTGGTAACACACATCTTAACTTAAAAACTTGACCATGGTAATTTAAGTATAAAAAGAAAAACAAAAACAAAAGTCAAACCTGAAGGAAAATTCGAATTTGTGTTTGAGGTGGCACCCACCTGTTTCTGTTATATATTCTTCCTAACTGATAAACTGACTTGCTAGCCAAGATATGTTATCACGGGATTAGACTTTACATTTAACTCAATATATATACAAAATAACAAAATAGTAAAAGAGAAAGCTAAAAGAAAAGCAAAAAAAAATGAAGAAAATAAGACTGCTGTACTACTTGGCAACTTAACTCAGTACTGTTGACAGGTGGGTATTTGGTAATTTTTTTTTCTTTTATTATTCAATTATTTCGTGTATCAAACTAACTAACTAGTTAATATAAATGGGAAGGATACTGATTTTAACAATATATAGAACCACAGGATCAGGTAAACGGCTTAAGAGCTTTCCCCAGTTTACACAAAAAATTAGGTAATGTGATGTGATGGCTCCACCTCTGGCAACTCTTCTAGATTTCCCTCAAGGCAGAACTGGACGGCAGCTTCTCTCTCTCTCTCCTCACGAAAAAGTTCTCAATTTTTTTTCCTTTAATATGAACAGTCTCGTCTTACAACAGATACAAGTTTTTGTACTCACAATACTCTGCTGGATTTCAGATTTATGGAAATTATGGTAAAGTTTTCCACTAAGCACTTAGTCACTCGTGTGTGTGTGTGTGTGTGTGGTGTGTGTGTGTGTGTGTGTGTGTGTGTGTGTGTGTGTGTGTGAGTACTTAATTGTGATTACCTAATTGTGATTACCTAATTGCGATTACCTACTTGTGTTTACGGGAAAGAGCTCAAAGCTCGTATCTTCCCATGTCCTGATCAGTTCCATTTTATACTTAGTGATACTTATCATACCTATCCTTAAAACTATGGATTAAGATAGCATTAACTACCTCCTCGCTTAGCCAATTCCAATTATCAACTACTCTTACACTGAAAAAGTATTTCCTTACATCCTGCAAACAACTTTTCTTACGAAGCTTCAAACTATGACCTCTAGTTCTAGAGCCTGCCATATCAAAATATCGATCCCTATCCACTCTATCATTACCATGAAGAAATTTAAAGACTGTCACCATATCCCCCTCAATCTTCTTGCTTCGAGTGATGGTAAGTCTAATTTCCTCAGCCTCTCATCATAACTGAGATTGCGTATTTCTGGCACCAGTTTTGTGGCATGCCTTTGAACTTTTTCAAGCCTAGCTATGTGCTTTTTCAAGTGTGGATTCCAAAAGGGGGCTGCATATTCGAGTTTTGGCCTCACATAGGTTACATAAATATTTCTGAACATTTCCTTGTCTATGTGCCTGAAGGCTACCCTTACATTTGATAAGAATGCATATGCTGCCCTTACTATGCCATTTATATGTATTTCTGGAGACAAATCTGCCAGTATGTTTACTCCTAGATCTCTCTCGTTTTCTGTCTCTTGAAGTTGTACTCCAGCCACCGAGTAGTCAAGCTTGGGCCTTCTTGCACTTGTACCCATTCTCATTACCTTACATTTTGAAGTATTGAATTTCATTAGCCACTTTTCTGACCACTCATGCAGATTATTTAGATCCTCCTGAAGTTCTCTACCATTGGTCTCGTTTTTTACTTTCTTCACAATCTTTGCATCATCTGCAAACATATTCATGAATGAATTTACAGACTCTGGTAAGCCATTTACATATACAAGGAACAAAAGTGGCCCTAAAACTGAGCCCTGTGGAACTCCACTACTAACTCTTGTGTGATTACCTAATTGTGATTACCTAATTGTGTTTACGGGAAAGAGCCCAAAGCTCGTATCTTCCCGTCTCCTGATCGTGTGTGTGGTGTGTGTGTGTGTGTGTGTGTGTGTGTGTGTGTGTGTGTGTGATTACTTAATTGTGATTACCTAATTGTGATTACCTAATTGTGATTACCTAATTGTGTTTACGGGAAAGAGCTCAAAGCTCGTACCGTATCCTGATCGGTTCCATTTTATACTTAGTGATACTTATCATACCTGTCTTAAAACTGTTGATTGAGATAGCATTAACTACCTCCTCGCATAGCCAATTCCAATTATCAACTACTCTTACACTGAAAAAGTATTTCCTTACATCCTGCAAAGAAATTTTCTTACCAAGCTTCAAACTATGACCTCTAGGTCTAGAGCCTGCCATATCAAAATATCGATCCCTATCCACTCTATCATAACCATGAAGGAATTTAAAAACTGTCACCATATCCCCCACTCAATCTTCTAGCTTCGAGTGATGGTAAGTCTAATTCCCTCAGTCTCTCATCATAACTGAGATTACGTGTTTCTGGCACCAGTTTCGTGGCATATCTTTGAATTTTTCAAGCTTAGCTATGTGCTTTTTCAAGTGCAGATTCCAAAAGGGGGCTGCATATTCGAGTTTTGGCCTCACATAGTTTACATAAATATTTCTGAACATTTCCTTGTCCATGTGCCTGAAGGCTACCCTTACATTTGATAAGAAAGCATATGCTTCCCTTACTATGCCATTTATATGTATTTCTGGAGCCAAATCTGCTAGTATGTTTACTCCTAGATCTCTCTCATTTTCTGTCGCTTGAAGTTGTACTCCAGCCACTGAGTAGTCTAGCTTGGGCCTTCTTGCACTTGTACCCATTCTCGTTACCTTACATTTTGAAGTATTAAATTTGTGTGTGTGTGTGTGTGATTACCTAATTGTGATTACCTAATTGTGTTTACGGGAAAGAGCCCAAAGCTCGTATCTTCCCGTCTCCTGATCGGTTCCATTTTTAGACTTAGTGATACTTATCATACCTGTCCTTAAAACTATGGATTGAGGTAGCATTAACTACCTCCTCGCTTAGCGAATTCCAATTATCAACTACTCTTACACTGAAAAAGTATTTCCTTACATCCTGCAAACAAGTTTTCTTCCGAAGCTTCAAACTATGACCTCTAGTTCTAGAGCCAGCCATATCGAAATATCGATCCCTATCCACTCTATCATAACCATGAAGGAATTTAAAGACTGTCACCATATCCCCCCTTACTCTTCTAGCTTCGAGTGATGGCAAGTCTAATTCCCTCAGCCTCTCATCATAACCGAGATTGCGTATTTCTGGCACCAGTTTCGTGGCATGTCTTTGAACTTTTTCAAGCTTAGCTATGTGCTTTTTCAAGTGCCCCCTCGTGCCCCTGCTACTGCCCTGTGTGTGTGTGTGTGTGTGTGTGTGTGTGTGTGTGTGTGTGTGTGTGTGTGTGTGTGTGTGTGTGTGTGTGTGTGTTTGTGCGTGTGTGTGTATGTGTGTGTGTGTGTGTGTGTGCTTGGGTGGGTGGGTGCTAAAAAGTACCTGGCTTTAAGGACATAGTGAAAAGGTAGAGCTGTTACCTTTACAGAGGAGGTAAGATAACTATTTAGAGGATATGTAACAAAATCGTGATGTATACAATATAGATCTCTCTTTTTTGCAGGTATAACGCATGGTGGCAACTCCTACAGTAGATTTTGGAAAAACTGAAGCATGTGTTATCATGAATTTCCTCTTCTTGCAAGGCAAAGGAGCTGTGGAAATCCATGGCAAGACGAAAGAAGTCTTGAGGGATGACTGCCCATCATACTCCACAGTGAAAATCTGGGTGTCAAGGTTTCAAGCTGGTTATTTTGAGGTCACAGAT